>JXCR01148351.1:89903-127648 GCA_002079205.1 Phalaenopsis hybrid cultivar
TATATATATATATATATATATATATATATATATATATATATATATATATTATTTATGTTTGTATTTCGTAGGAAATTTTGTAATTGTGAAAATGTATGAAATGTTGCGGGAGCTAAAATCCTTGCACTAGCTCCGAAATGTTAAATGTGTGGGAAACGAAATCCTTGCTAAAGATTTGATTTGACTTGATTGGAATCATTGTGATAGAAAATGATCTTAAAGCGATGCGAAATCGAATGTCGGAATCCTAATGCCCTAAAATTTGATATGTGAACCATTGTAAAGCAATGCGGAATCGGATTGAAATCCTCATCATCTAAAATTTGATATGTGAACCACTGCAAAGCAATGCGAAATCAGATGTTAGAATCCTCATCCTCTAAAATTTGATATGAACTATTGAAAAGCAATGCGGAATCGGATGTTAGAATCCTCATCTTCTAAAATTTGATATGTGAACCATTACAAAGCAATGCAGAATCGAATGTCGGAATACTCAACTTCTAAAATTTGACATGAAACATTGCAAAACAATGCGAAATCGGTGTTAAAATCCTCATCCTCTAAAATGTAATGTGAACCATTGCGATAGGAAGTAGATCCTAGAGCAATGCAAAATCGAATGTCAGAATCCTCATCCTCTAAAATTTGATATGTGAACCATTGAAGAGCAATGCGGAATTAGATGTCGGAATCCTCATCCTCTAAAATTTGATATGAACCATTGCAGAGCAATGCGGAATCGGATGTCAGAATTCTCATCCTCTAAAATTTGATATGAACCATTGCAAGAAATGTGAATCGGATATCGAAATCCTAATCCTCTAAAATTTGATATGTATTATTGCAAAGCAATGCAGAATCGGATGTCGGAATCCTCATCCTCTAAAATTTGATATGTGAACCATTGAAGAGCAATGCGGAATTAGATGTCGGAATCCTCATCCTCTAAAATTTGATATGAACCATTGCAGAGCAATGCGGAATCGGATGTCGGAATTCTCATCCTCTAAAATTTGATATGAACCATTGCAAGCAATGTGAATCGGATATCGAAATCCTAATCCTCTAAAATTTGATATGTATTATTGCAAAGTAATGCAGAATCGGATGTCGGAATCCTCATCCTCTAAAATTGGATATGAACCATTGCAAAGCAATGCGGAATCAAATATCGAAATCCTCATCTTCTAAAATTTGATATGTGAATCATTACAAAGCAATGCGGAATCCGATGTTGGAATCCTCATCCTCTAAAATTTGATATGAACTATTTCAAAATAATACGAAATCGGATGTCGAAATCCTCATCCTCTAAAATTTGATATTTTGAATTTGTGGGAAATCTGTGAAATTTGGATATTTTGTGGAATATGTGAAAGTTGTGAAGAAATATCTGTAAAAGAGAATCAGAATGAAAAGGAATGTCAAGAAACTCATATTCAACTCAAGGGCCGATCGAAGAAATGTTTGTGCGAAAGGAGATGCGATTTCATATTAAATAACTGTCATCCCTCATACAAACGGGGCAAAAGACAAAAAAGAGTGTGGTTTTATGTAGATGGAACCAACTAGCCTCTTCCACACAAGAAAAATGACAGAAAGTTCCTGTGGAAGGAAACTTCGAGCCGAGAAAAGTGACGCTAGTGATAGGTCAAGAAAACTGAAGTTCGCAATTTTGATTTTGATTTTTTTTATTATTATTTTAATGTTGAGTTTATATATATATATATATATATATATATATGTATATATATTGTTATAGTTTGACTTGATTTGTTTAAGTTTTGAGAGGTTTTTTCTTTTTTAAGAACATGGACCCAGTTTTAGACAGGTGCAGCATCCGTGTTTCTAAGAACAAAATTGTCTTTGAAACATCGAGATGCATAGTACTTCTCGAGGTATTATCCACTGACTGAAAACATGTGTAAAAATAACTCATTCTTTAAGATAGTATCAGAACTATATTCTTTCAAGTACACATAAAGATATGTTACTTCTAGGGACGCACAACTCAAGAGGTTGCAACATTGTATCGTCGTTGTAGTGGATGTTATTGTTTCTTCGTCACTGATTTGTGTAAAGATTGTCCACGTTCTGAGAAATCGTTTTGACGTTCTTGAATTGATGTTGGGGTTGAGTCTATTAGGCACTGAAAGATATGACTTCACGGTAGAACTCTCATTAATTGCTAATAAAACAGCCTTTTATTTAATTCTTTCTTTCTAGGCCTAAGCAGATTTCAGAAATTTTGATCATGTGATTAAAACATTTTTTATTTACCGAAGAAATTTCTGAGTCANTTTAAGAACATGGACCCAGTTTTAGATAGGTGCAGCATCCGTGTTTCTAAGAACAAAGTTGTCTTTGAAACATCGAGATGCATAGTACTTCTCGAGGTACTATCCACTGACTGAAGACGTGTAAAAATAACTCATTCTTTAAGATAGTATCAGAATCATATTCTTTCAAGTACACAAAAAAATGTGTTACTTCTAGGGACGCACAACTCAAGAGGTTGCAACATTGTACCGTCGTTGTAGTGGATGTTATCGTTTCTTTGTCACTGATTTGTGTAAAGATTGTCCACGTTGTTCTGAGAAATCGTTTTGACATTCTTGAATTGATGTTGGGGTTGAGTCTATTGGGCACTGAAAGATATGACTTCATGGTAGAACTCTCATTAATTGCTAATAACACAGCCTTTTATTTAATTCTTTCTTTCTAGACCTAAGCAGATTTCAGAAATTTTGATCATGTGATTAAAACATTTTTTATTTACCGAAGAAATTTCTGAATCAATTAATAGCCGACCAAAAGACATAAGATCACTTAACTATTTCCTGAGTATAATATTAGGAGAATTTTCTTAAAAGAGTTTTCAAGTTTTATTAATTAAAGAAAAACTCAAACACCAATTTTTAATTTTATGCTCACCTCAAGCTTCTTCTCATGGAGCCTCTTTTTTTTCACATTAATTTTTTTCCCGCACCATTTCTTTTTTTATTATTTAGAAGTATTATATCTGGTAGAGCATATATTAAAGATTTTGAATATCTGAACTCCCTTGATTAACAATTTTCAAATATTTCTTAAGACAAATCCTACGATATTATAACTCGTTTGAAAGACAGGACCAGTCAATTACTTGTGTTTCAAGCACAGTGTTTTATTTCGGAATTTACTTAGGACCCAGTCCTAAATTTTAAAGTGAAGGACCCAGTCATTAGGGCATTAATTTCACTTTCCCGTGAAATCATAAAATTTATGCAGCAATATATATATTCCAAATAAGCTTTCTAAATGTTGGAACAAAATCTAACAACAAAATAGTTCTTTTATTGTGGTGGGCGTGACAGACTAACACTGATACTACTAACATCCATTTCGTCAGCAAAAGTAGTATAATAGTAATCAAATGAAGTTCCATCATTTGTTAGCTGCATAGGATTCAAGTGGAATACTGAGATCGACCAAAAACATATTAATAGAAACTCTTTCAGGTTCCCTCAGATATTCTTCCGGGATCGTTATGCACCCATCCTTGAAGTTCTCCTCAAGCCAGTCTTTGAAACTGAAGCACTCCTCTATGGTATGTCCAATGAGCCTGTGATACGGCCAACATCTCGGGTGCCCTTTCTTGTTGACTTCGTCCGGCCTTCTTGGTTTGGGCAACCTAAATTTGAGTTTCTTGATTAAATTGCGGAACATCTTTTTTATTGCTTCATCTTTAAAGGAGTATGTTCTGTTTAATTGATCAACCATGGTTGAAACTTGGCTCATTCGTCTGATAAGGTCTTTGTTGAAATGACTGTTGCGCATTCCATCAAGGGTGTTGATAAGTATATCAAGGTTGTTGGTCTTGCATTTGCAAAGTTTGCTTGCTCCTGCTGACCACTGCAACTACCCCAGATTTTTTCTCGAATGTGTTCATTGGCTCTAGTCCCTCGACTTTCATTAGAAAACTAAGTTCCTCAGGCTCTTCTTGGAGATTCCTAGCTTTGCTAAGGTGCGTCTCGAGTGTCCTGATGGTGAATCCCTTGAGTAAGAAACCCACTGGACCATAGATGCTCTTTAGAAGGATTTCGACTGCGTGTTGCTCCTGGAGTTGTGGTTCACACTTCAGGCTCAAATTTCTCCATCGCAGAATGTAGTTCATCAATGTTTCGGTTGGCTTCTGTCGCTCCACTACGAGATCACCAACGGTGATATGGTGTTTAACTCCAGCAAACTGCTTAACAAAATGGACTTCCAATTCTGCAAATGTTTTCAGTGAGCCATTGAGTAATTCTTTGTACCATTCAAAAGCGATTCACGAAAGACTGCTCATAAATTGACGACACAACTACCCCGCGTTGTAGCAACTTGCTCGAAAGTGTGCAACATGCTGTCGGGGGTTTCCCGTTCCACCAAATGTCTTGAATGATGGTGGTACCAAACCTATGGGGTATTGGACATCATTAAATTCTTCGGGATAGGGTCTACCCTTTAGAACCAATGCTCCTCCTTTTGACTGAGTTAGGGCTTCTCTCATTTGTCGTTCCACCATAAGTTTAATATCTTTTTTCTGGTATTGATTCATGAACCAAGTCTTTCTTTGCTTGATCATCTTCATTGACCGAAGTGAATTCCATATCATAGACGATCTGGATGCTTTCTGGATGGCTTGCCCGTGGGGGTAGTATCGGCGGTGACTGTGATTGTCTTTGAATAGTGGCTATAGAGGTCGTCATTTCTTCTAGTTGTTTCTTCATTTGGTTGATATGTTCATCACGTTGTTAAATGACCCTCTGAAATTCATCTACGGTGTTCTCCTTGGTGGGTAAAGGAGATCGCACGAGGATAATGTGGCTCTGGCCTCAACAACGTTGATTTTTGCGAATTCCTCTATCACATAATCTGACGGATCGTAGGGTTCATCACCCATATCTTTTCTTTGTTCTTCACAAAATAGTGGAATGTCGATTCGAAGCCTTTCCAACGTAGCCTCGATCGACCTTCCTTTGACAACATTAAGGTTAATTGGAGATTTTTGATGAGCTTCACCTCTTTTGCTTAGTATTAGTGTAGTTGTGTAGATGCCAGTTGGAACAACTGGATCAACTAAAATCATATTGATGGAACATCTTTCAGATTCTGTCAAATACTCCTTCGGAATTATTATGTTCCCGTTTTTGAAATTCTTTTAACTAAATCATTATGTTCTTCTCACAAACTTCATTGTTTATTTATCATTACCCAAATTTTCAAGAACGCCCTGCTTCGTGAAACAAATCAACCCATGATTTTGATTCAATATGCCCAAATCCGTGGCACTTGCAACACTTTCTAACGCGGATAAATTTAAAGAAGTGGATTGGTTTCACATGTTCTCCACTCTGACTCAATTTTTTCTCCGACGGGGTCATCTTAGATATTCTCCTAGGCGTAATCTGGCTGTAAGACCTTGATTTTGAGCAGTGCCCGTAAGACGCAGTGGTCGCCCGATAACATGGTATCTCTGCTTCTGAAGGAGTCTAAATCTTCTAAGGTAGGCTGGTAGGACGTCATTGATCTTCCTCGGGGTAAGAAAGCACGATTGGTCGCCAATAGGTACTTATAAACCTACGTACTTGACTATGATGAGACAATTACTACAATGGCTAAGTTAAACACTACTAGTGTCCTGTTGTCTCTTGCGGTGAAGCTGGATTGGCCTTTATCCCAGTTAAATATCAATATTGCATTCTTGAATGGAGAGCTTAAAGAAGAGGTATACATGTCTATCCCTCCTAGCTTTGACTTTAGTGCCTACAGAGAACAAGTGCGTAGGTTGTGGAAATCCCTCTATGGGCTAAAACAATCCCAAAGGGCCTGGTTCAGCAAGTTCACAAAGATGGTCGTGGGTCATAGTTATACTTAGGCTCAATTGAATCACACTCTCTTCTCTCAACATTCCTCCAATGGCCAAACGACTATCACTATTGTCTATGTTAATGAAATTGTTCTTACATATAATGATCTCCCAACATTGAAATCCTTGAAAGACATTCTAGTATATTCTTTTGAAATGAAGAACTTCAGATCTCTCTAATACTTCTTAGGCATGGAAATGGCTCGGTCATCTAGGGGCATTTGTCTGGCACTGCAAAACCTTCTTATGTGCAAAACAGTGGTTGTCTCTATCGATCACAATGAAAAATTATTTAAAATTCCAAATAATGTGCCTATCAACAAAACTCGTTACCAGTACCTTGTGAGAAAACTCATCCACCTCGCTTATACTCAACCCGACATATGCCACAGTTGGTATAATGAGTCATTTAAATTATGACCCCTATGAGGACCATCTCCAAGTTGTCCACCAAATTCTCCAGTATTTATATGGCACATCGGACTCAAATTTGTTATTTTCTCATCACACCTCTCGATTTATTGTTGCTTATACAAATGTTAATTGCGTTGGGTCGGTTCATGATTGACGTTTCACTTCGGATATTGTTCAATTGTATGGAAAAATCTTGTCACATGAATAAACAAAAAATAGCTATGGTTGTCTAGAGTAGTACTAAAGCTTAATTCCACTCCATGTTCTGGATCTATGGAGTCTTCTGGTTAGGCACCTGTCGGCCGTTTTATCGTTCAGCTATATTTTCGTAGTTTGAAAAGGTGATGATTTTGTGATTTTGAAAATAATTTAAATATAAATACAACTTTTTGAANTTCAGTGTCAAAAACAAGCCACAACACTAAATGTTGACACAAAACTATACACTTAATCAAAGTTTAGAATTCTAAAGCAAAAACAAACCAAACCAAACCAAATCAAATCAAATCCACACAATTACATCAAATACAAAATTTTCTTAAGCAAATAGAGAATCTAAAGTCCTCAGTCATTCCACTTCATCTTCAGTGCTTTCACCTCCTTTAATATTTCCCATGGATTGGTAATGAACATATGGTTGTAGAAGGATTGGTACTGGAATTGATCAGTCAAATTTTCTTTGATCCACCCATTTTCTTTAAACATCCGAACTAATCCTGCTTCAAAAGTTCTAGTATGATCAAAATTTTCTTTCATTCTCCAATCAAGGTGATAAAAAAGGAACTTAAGATCTCCTACTGCATTCATAATACTCTGAAGTTCCCTTTCAATTTTCATTAATTTTTTTTCCAAAGCAAGAAAACTTCCTACTATTGATGGTATTAATGGAGTTGAAGCATGTGAAGAATGATTCATAATAGCATTTAGTGCTTCATTTCCATTATCAACATACTAATCATCAATAGGGATCATGGGCTCCCATGGTAGTAAAACTTTTTCCCAACTTTCATATGACACTTGGGATTGACTGTAAATTAGAAAAATTGTAGAATGATGCCCAAGTCCATAAATTAGCCCATTCATAATGATACCCATAACAGATTTAAATATGATTGATCCTATATCAATAGGTTTTCCATTTGAATACAATAGTTTAAAATAGGACTTTCTTTGGTGACTCTACTAATCTTCATATTAGGGAGTAATTTTGCATAAATAACGAAATGCCACTAGTTCAAAATTGAATTAAGTGATGAAGCAAGAAAACTAATATATCCTTCAACTCGTACTTCCCATATATCCCTTCCATCCATCAAAAAATTATAAACATCTTGCATCAAATCTCGTGTAGGAATGAAATTTGTATAATGACAAATTGGAACATTTTCTATCATATACAATCCATTAATCCTTGCAAGAGTAAATGGTACAGCCTTACCTTGTACAAAGACAACTCCTTGGGTAATTCCATGTAGATTTGCATAGAACACCTTCACTACAGGCATAATAACCATTGCGGTAGTGTAACACAGAACTTCCCATTGCCTTTGCAAAATGATCTTGTCAACTAGAGCACTTGGATTGATCAATCCATGATTAACAAATCCTCTTTATTTGATCAATCTCTTCTTTGTAATAACTTTATCGTATAACCTCTACACGTCAAAACTAATAAACTTTCTTCTATTGAAAACTCCATACCTTGAAGTATTTTTTGAATTGGAAGCCATGGAATATGAAAATAGGAAGTTTCTAGGTGCCCTAGGGAGTTTTTAGGACTTTAAAAACACCTCATGGCGGTTATTATGGAGAAAAATCCCGCTAAAATCCATTAAAAGTCGTTTGAACCATTAAATCGCTCTCAAGTACTGAGGTCTTTTTTCATGGGCGCTGTCGAAGCCCATTCTGGTGTTGTCATCACCAGTGGCCAAAATTTTGCGACTTTCATTTTTTGTTCAATTTAATTCTAATTTTTTCTCAAATACCAATATTTGACTTAATTTATAATAAATGCAATTGTGTCGGATTATTATCTACTAGTATATAAAATACTTATCAAACAAAATAGTAACACATAGACATATATGTATGAGTTGTCTCCCACAAAGCGCTTGGTTTACAATCGTCAGCCCGACACACCATTTGTTTAATTGGGTTGACTTAACATTAAAAATTCTTTAAATTAAGGTATGTGCCTTTCATAGTAATGTTTCAGAGATGACCATTAACTTAAAATACCTTTTTAGTGTTAGGATCTTTAATAACAACAATTCTATAATGATAGACTTTTTAATCACTTTAAATGGTCATAACCATCTGGATTTTAGTTTTCCTGGAAATAATCTCAATCTTGTATTATATATTAGAACTTCTTATCCAGGTTCACATTTCTTCTGAATAATCTTCCGCTCATGCCATATTTTCATTTTTTCTTTATAGATTTTTGCATTATCATATGCTCCATTTCTTATTTCCTCAAGTTCATTGAGTTGCAATAATCTATTCTCACCAGCATCTTTTAGATAAAAATTAAATTCTTTAATAGCCCAAAATGCTTTATGCTTTAATTCTACTGGTAAGTGGCATGATTTTTTCAAATATCAGTCTGTATGGGACATTCCTATAGACATTAAGTATCTAGTCTAGCAGACCAATCTAATTTATAAGGATTTACAACTTTTTCTAAAGTGCATTTAGTTTCACGATTTGATATCTCTGCTAGACCGTTAGTCTGAGGATGATAAGCAGTAGAGAATCTATGCATAATATCATATTTCTTAATTAATTTTTTGATTCACTTATTCCTAAAATGAGATCTTCCATCAGTAATAATTTCTCTCGGCATTCCATATCTTGTAAAAATATTTTTAATTAAAAATTTAGAAACACTCCGAGCATCACAATCTGGGTACAACAATAGCTTCAATCCATTTGGACATATAATCAACAATAAGGAATATATATAAGTTTCCAAATGAAAACATAAATGGTCCCATAATATCTAATCCCCACACATCAAAAATTTAACTTCCAATGTGTAATTTAGAGACATTTTATTTCTTCTAGAAACATTTCCTACTCGTTGATATCTATCACAAATTTTAATATATTTATTAACATCTTTGAAAATAGTAGGTCAATAAAATCCAGCTTGCAAAATCTTATATGCAGTTCTATTTGTTCTAAAATATTCTCCAAATTAAGAATCATGGCATCTTTCAATTATCTGTCGAGTTTCTTCATAAGGCACACATCTTCTAATAATTAGATCTTCACATTATTTATATAAATATGGGTCATCCCAAAAATAGTCATTTGAATCATATATAAATTTTTTTAATTGTAGATTTCTTATATCAGGTGGTAAAATATCAGTTACAATATAATTCACTATATCAGCATGCCACTATACATCCATTTCATCAATACTGTATAGTTGTTCATCAGGGAAGTTTTCTAAAATTTCATTTGTAAACTTAGTTAATATTTCTATTTCTATGATAGATAAATGATCAACTATTTGATTATCATTTCCCTTTCTATAAATTACACTAAAATCAAACTCTTGTAAAAGAAGTATCCATCTAATTAATCTTGGTTTAACATTCTTCTTTTGTAAGTATTTAATAACAGAATGAACTGTATGCACTATACATTTATTTCCAATTAAATTAGGTCTAAATTTCTCAAAGGCATAAACAATAGCTAATAACTCTCTTTCAGTAGTAGTATAATTAATTTGAGCATCATTTAGAGTCTTACTAACATAATATATAACTTTAAAAAATTTGTCGTGCCTTTGTCCTAATACAATCCCAATAGCATAATCACTAGAATTGCACATTATTTTAAATGATTTTTCCCAGTGAGGTGGTACTATTACAGGTGCAGGTACTAATTTTTTTCTTTAATAATTCAAATGCTTTTATGCATTCCTCATCAAAATCAAATTTCTTATCTTTTTTCTAAAAGTTGGCATAGCGGCCAGTTACTTTTGAAATATTTTTCATGTAGCAGCAGTAAAAACCAGCATATCCTAGAAAACTTCTCACCCCTTTAACATTAGTAGGTGGTGGTAATTTTTCTATAACTTGGATTTTTACAAGATCTACCTCCATGCCTTTTTCAAAAGTTTTATGCACAAGCACAGTACCTCCTGCAACCATAAATTGCCTTTTTTCACAACTTAATACTAGGTTAACTTTTTCACATACTTCCAGAACTTTTTCTAAATTATTAAGACATAACTCAAACAAAGTCCTAAATATAAAAAAAATCATCCATAAATACTTCCATTCCATGTTCTATAAAGTTGCTAAAAATTGACATCATGCATCTTTGAAATGTTGCATGTGCATTGCATAATCCAAAAGACATTCTACGAAAAGCAAATGTTCCATATGGACTTGTAAAGGTTGTTTTCTCTTGATCCTCTGAGCAATTGGAATTTGATGATAACCAATATATCCATCTAAAAAGCAATAATATTTATTCCCAGCCAATCTATCCAACATTTGGTCTAGAAAGGGTAAAGAAAAGTGAGCTTTTCTGGTGGTCATATTACAAATTTGCCAACCAATAACTTGTCTTATTGGTATTAATTCATTTTTCTTATTTTCTTTAACAGTCACTCCTTCTTTCTTCAGAACATAGTGAATTGGGCTTTCCCAAGCACTATCTAAAATATGATATATAATTCATGCATCTAACCATTTTAAAATCTCTTTTTTAACAACTTCTTTCATTATTGAGTTTAATCTTCTCTAACGATCAGCTTTAGGTTGATATGGTTCATCTAATAAAATTTTGTACATACAAATTGAAGGACTAATTCCATTAATATATGCTAAATTCCATCCGAACGACCTTTTATACTTGTTCAACATTTCTATCAACTTTTGTTCTTGAATTTCAGTTTAATCAGAAGATATAATGACAGACAATGTAGACGACTCTCCTAAAAATACATACTTTAAATGGGCAAGTAATATCTTCAAGTTCAGATGGTTTAATACTTGAAGGAATAAGATTTTTACTATTGTTTTCGAACAAGTCTAACATTTCAAATTTTCCTTGAATATAATCTAAATCTTCTCCTTTTATTTCATCTTCATTCTAAAAAATTTCTCCTTGCTTTAATTTATCTTCACACTCATTCTTAAAATTGTTCATTACTCAGATAATCAGCTACTTTCATCCTGAAATATTCATTATCTTTTTCTATTGCAGTATATTTCATAGCTGTTGCTATATTAAATTTTATTTCTTGATCTTTAACTCTCAGTATTAATTCTCCTTTTTGTACATCTATTACAGCTCTTCATATTGCAAGAAATGATCTCCCTAAAATAATAGTGATCTCTTTATCTTCCTCCATTTCCAATACTATAAAGTCTACAAGAAAAATAAATTTATCCACTTTTACTAGTACATCCTCTATAACTCCTTTTGGATAAGTTATTGATTGATCAGCTAACTGAAAAGTTATAGTAGGAGGGGAAATTTCTCCCAAATCTAAACATTTAAAGATTGATAAGGGCATAAGATTGATACTCGCTCCTAAATCACATAAAGCTTTTCCATAAAACTTTTAACCAATTGCACATGGTAAATAAAACTACCAGGATCTTTTAATTTTTCAAGATGCTTTTTTTGAATAATAACTCTACACTCTTCACTGAGTGCAACAGTCTCATGATCTGTAAACTTCATTTTCTTATTTAGTACATCCTTCATAAATTTCACATAACTTGGCATTTGTTCCAAAGCTTCAATAAAAGGAATATTTTTCGTTAATTTCTTAAGGATTTTCAAAAATTTTGTAAATTATTTATCTTTATTTTTCTGCTTCAGTCTTTGAGGAAGCCGGGGTAAAGTTTTTTCTAAAGGAACTTGTGTTTGTTCATTTTCATGTTGATCATTTTCCATTTTTTCCTTCTCTTCATCAACTTCAGTTCTCTTTGGATCCTTGTTTCAACTTCTTTTCCACTTCATAACTGAATAGCTTTAATTTGTTCTTTATTTTGATCTTTTGGATTAACTTCCATAGTACTCGAAAGAATTCTAGAAGGTCTGTTACTAAGTGCAATAATAATATGTTCTAATTGGTTTTCAATTTTTCTAATAGCAACCCCTTGATTTTGTATTTAATTTCCCATATTCAACATCACTTCTTCCATCGTCAACTTCTTTTCCTTAACTTGTGGTTTAGGATTGGAGTTAAATCCCGGAGGATAATAAGCTCGAAAATTAGGACTTCCTTGATTGTTCAGATTTTTGGATGGATTCACCGGATTGTTATAATTATTCCAGCTAAAATTAGGGTGATTTTTCCATCCAGGGTTAAAATAGTTAGAATAGGGATTATTATTTTGATTATTTATAGCGTTTAAAGTTTCATAAGATGGTTGAGTATTAATAAAATATAATAGTGAATTTTCTTCTAATACTGGGGGTATTTGAGAATACTTCACTCCTATTTGATCAATCTTTTTAGAAATAGCAGCAATTTGAGATGCCAAAATAGACATTGCATCATAATCATGAATACTGGCTACTCTCTTAGGATTTACCCTTTCAGAGGGCCATTGAAAATTATTAATGGTCATTTCTTCAATTAAACAATATGCTTCATCAAAAGGTTTTGACATTAATGATCCACCCGCAGCAACATCTATAATAGATCTTAGTGATCCTACTAATCCATTGTAAAAGGTTTGAATTATTAACCAATTTGGTAAAACATGGTGTGGACATTTTCTAAGAAGGTCTTTAAATATTTCTCAGGCTTTATATATCGATTCCCCTTCAAACTGACAAAAAGATGTAATATCATTTCTATGCTTAGCAATTTTTTAGGGTGGAAATATTTAGCCAAGAATTTTTGTGATAGTTCTCCCCAAATTCTAATAGATCTAGGTGCTAATAAATTTAACCAAGCCTTGACTTTATCCCTTAATGAAAAAGGAAAAACTCTAAGCCTAACAACATCATTAGACACTCTGTCATATTTAAATGTAGCATAAATCTCAAGAAAACTAGCAAGATGTAAGTTAGGATCTTCAGTAGGTGATCCTCCAAACTGATTATTTTGTACCATTTGGATAATAGCAGGTTTAAACTCAAATGAATTAGCAGCAACATCAAGATTTTGAATAGTTAAGTGAAGTTCATCTGCTGTCGGATTTGCATAATCTTTTAAAGGTCTTTGTCGATTGTCATTTATTGGATTTTCTAAGTTATTTGCCATTTCTTTTAAATTTTTAATTTCTCTTTGTTGTTTTCCATTTTTTCTAATTGTATGTTCTAACTTTGAAACGTAAGGTACTAAGTCTTCAGATCCAATATTTCACATAAACAAATAAATTAAGCAAAGTAAATTTTTTTTTTATATTTTTTTTATTTTATATATTTTTATAATATATATTATCTCTAACTTTCCTAATTCATCAAAACCATTTAATTTACCTAAATTTAACTGTTACCTTGCCCATGCAACAATGCCAAAAACTTGATCCTCATTTTTTATATGTAAGGATTTATGAAGTTGACACCACTACAACGCCAAGAACTTGATCCTTATATGAAAAGTAAGTTGTGTAAAATATATATAATTATAGGCATGTATTGTTATCAAGTAATAAAGGACTTTTTATTTAAGCCCCAAATATCGATCCCACAAGGAAAGTATAAATTGACAAATATAAGTTTTACTAGGAAATTTACAGAAAATTAAACAAAATCTCTATCACTAATTTCAAATGTTAAGATGTTATCAAAACTAAAGTACTTAACTATTAGCAAAACATAAATGCAAGTTTAAAAAGTAAATACTAATCTACTAACTAGATTTATGTAATGAAGATTTCTTATGTGAAAAAACATTCTTCCCAATATAATGAGGTTTTGGTGAAATGAGATGAGATAAATGTTTATAATATATATTGTGTCAAATAGGAGCAATTATAATTCTCTACCCTGATACAGTGCATAGAAAATCATTGGCTAATCCTAGTGTTAGTTCCTAAATCCGTGGCTAGGCTGGGAGGATATCGACTCCTACTTCAGAGCTCCCACTTCACTTCACTTGAAGGCTAACACTAGCTTTAGTTTTTAAACACTAAGACCTAATTGGGGATTTTAGTCTGTCACCCTAAAGATTCTCCAATTCTACACCCAACAAAGAATATTTCCCCTATTTATTTGCACTTAATTTCATGAACAAATTTCTCCTCCAATAAATTAAATGTGATCCTCACTCTGTTGTAGGACTCATACTTCATTTCCAGGATCATATGTTTCACAACATATTTTAAAAATTTAATTGGCCAAATTAAAATGTAATTTAAGTTTGAAGTTAAAAAATCATCATAATTTATTTTATATTTTAATATTGGCACATCATATTTTCTCTTCATTTCACCATATCTCAGATTAGGGAGAAAGATATAGTGAACTACTCAAACTTCATGAGAAAGACACAACAAAATACAAATTTCATATATAAAAGAAATTTCATACAACACTAATAAACGAACAAAACTTATCTGAAACTCTTTCTCAAAGAAAATTCCTTGCAGCCTTTCCTTAGAAATGAAAGAAGAAGATATCTCTCACTTTTCTCCTTCTCCAATACTCTTACAGAAAGTTTCACACTAAACTTCACTACACAAACTCTAAACTGTAAAAGAAAAATCACTAATAGACTCCAATATAGTGGTGGAATGATAATGAATTATGAAGAATGGCGAAAATGGAGCATGGAGGAATGTCTTGGAGCGAAAAGAAGTCACTTTCCTGATGAATTTTGGCCCCATATAAAGCCCAAGGCCAGTTCTCTAAGACGTGCCTCCAAAATCTCTTAAAAAATCATCCAAATACATTGAACATTCTAGAAATTGGGGTTGAACCGCCTTTGGCGCAGTCGGCGCTAGTTCTGGCGCTGAGTAAAAAATTCAGCTATTCAGTTGTTGTGCGCCGTCGGCGCTGCCCTTGGCATGACCGACGTTGAGTACTTATTCAAAAAACATCATTTTGACTCCAAATTCCATCCTTTTTTGCTTCCCTTTTGCTTTAAGTCCTAAAAATCATCAACCTGCATGAAAACATCAAAATACCTTCCATTAAGGTGCAATATCACCAAAAATAAATTTAAAATATGGGTCTAAAAATGCATATATTTTCAGTGTATCAAGGAGTGGTTTAAATAGATGAAAAATTACGGATGAATTGGCCAAGCTAGAGGGTGGATAAGGAAGCTTACATGGAGGGTTGAACGACGCAATTCACCAGTGGGAGTGAGCCACATTACATGGGTGAGAAATTGGGTTTAAGCCAAGCATGACCTTCTCGATTTTGGTTTTTTTAGTGACTAGGTTGGCCGGTCAGGTCAGGGGAGGTGGCTAGCTGGCTCAGGAAAGGATGAAAAAGGTTTAATAGTGATTAGCTAAAAAGTTTGATGGTTGATGGGATGAGATAGAGAGCTTAGCCAATTTTGGGGCAAGCATCCTTGATTTGGAGACCCTTGGTCCATGGCTCAAATTTTGGGACTTGGGTGATTTAATTAGCATTCTAGGTGGCTAATCAAGGATGGAAAGGGTTAAGCTTGGTTGATGCAAAAGTTTAACTTAATTTTGGGCTTAGGTTATAAATTAGGGTTTGGGGCAAGAATTAGATTTGTGCTTGGCTTGGGCTAGGTTTAAAAATTATTTAAAAGGTTCAAATGGTCCAAAAGGATGTCATGAAGAGTTTAGCATTCAAAATTGGGGAAATTGAGTTGGTCATGGGATTCAATTTGATGGAATTTGAAGGTGTAGTCAAATTGGGGATTTTGGCCCAAAATTAAAATTAGAGTTTAGAGATTAGTTAATTTGGATCCATATTGGTGTAGATTGGGATTGGACATGTTGATGATTGATTTACTTTTGAAATTGAGTGAGATTGAGGTAAATTTGGTAGAAATTGGGCTTTTAAGGGCAAAATTAGGATTTTGGTTAAAATTGGTCAAATTATGTCCAATGGATGGCTAGGATTGATTTAGAAGAGGTTTGAAATGATTTTGGAGGTTATGGGAATTTTTTTGACATGAAGGGTATTTTGATAATTTTTGCAATTTTAGGGGTATTTTGGGAATTTTTGGGAAATTATGGTGTTTTGAGCAAATCAAGTGGTTTGAGATGATTTTTGAGGAGAATTGATAATTTGGGTAGTTTTGAAAATTTTAGGGTTCCAGAGGTATTTTGGTAATTATGAAAATGTTTGGGGGCAAAAGGTCAAAGATTGGAGTCTTGGTGGAACTGATATCAATTAAGGTTGCCAATCATAAAATCACACTCTTTGAGTCATAAGACCAAAGGAACCCTCATTTTGGTTCCTTCATGTGCTGTTCCTAGCCATCCTAGCCAAGGACCAAGAGTTTGGGCAATCACCCACATGAGCCTTCAAAAGAGTAAGGAATCAAGTTAAGCATGCTTGGTTTAGGATTTTAGGTTGTGAATGAAAGTGAGGGGTTGCAAGTGTGTGTGTGCAATACCAAAATCACACCACCCAGGGCTAACCCTAATTCTAGACAGTCTTATGGGGACTCTTCTTGAGCTTTCTCCATGTTTGGCTCCATCCTACTAAGTGCTAAAGGTTAGAACCAAGCATGTGGAACTCCAAGAAAAGAAAATAAGTGTTTAGAATTTCTAATGGGGTAGGGTTCCATTACTAGTGCTCTAGGATAGTCAACAAGAAAGTCTTATGGTTATATCTTAGCCTTCTAAGGAATAAAGAATAGACCTCAACAAAAGTAAGTTCAACAAATGGTAAGTGTAGTATGCCAGACGAGCACACCACACGTATTGTTGTTGACCAAAAAATTCAACAAAACCAACACAATTGCCTCAGTCAACATGCTTAGAGCATAATGAAGAAAGAGTGAAGAAGGTTTCCGCTGGGGAGTATCAGGTAAATCCTTGACCGAAACCAAAGATTCTAGAACTCTTGCTAGAGATTAGTGGGTGTACCTTTGAAACACCAACCTCAAAAGTGAAGTTCAAATTTGTAGTGATTTCTTCTTGCTAATCCTAATGAAGGGTTGTTTTGTGCATTGTGAAGACAACCGCTAGGGGGACTAGCGGTCGCAACAAGGACTTGATTTTGCTTTAACTTAATTTGATTTTAATTGAAATCTTAATTTTGATTTTGATTTAAACTTCGGGAATTAAGAATGTGTTGAGAAATTGAATCGAGATGGAAAGCACATGCACTCATATCCGACTCAAAAGACAGATCAAGGAAAATGAGTGCTACGTTGGGAAGGAAAATTGCAGGGACTCACATCCAACTCAAGAGGTATCGAAAGTGTAGAGAGATGAGAAAAAGATGCCTTGCTCCATAAAAGGGGTCCTTACACCTATCTATAAGTGCTGAAAATATCACATTAGGAAGTAAAGCATAGAGACTCACATCCAGCCCTAGTGGTGAGGAAAATATTAAATTGAGAAGGAAAGCACAGAGACTCATATACAGTTCAAGAGATGATAAAAAAATTTCTACATTGGATAACAAAGCCCAGGGACTCACATCCAATCCAAGTAGTAGCAAGAGTGCCTGTCACATTAAGAAGGAAAGCGCAGGGACTCACATCCAACTCAAGGTCTGGTCAGAAAGATTGCCACATTGGATAAGAAAGTGTAGGGACTCCGATCCAATCCAAGCAGTAGCGAGAGTGCCTATTACATTAAAAAGGAAAGCACAGAGCTCACATCTAACCTAAGAGATGACTCATGTGGGTTTTTGTTTAAGCTAGTAAAGTTTTTTAAAATACTAACACACGTGACAACAAAACTAGGAAATATGCAAGACAATCACAATAAAAGTTTACTTCGGTATAATCAGTTTCTCATTTAAATCTTTAAAGATGCCACTCCTAGTAAATTAATATTTATATTCTCAATTTTAAATAGTCACTAGGTTGCAGTTGTAAGTATATGTATCACACAAATAATAAAGGGCTCTAATGGAGTTCTAAGTATCGATCCAACGTGGAGGTGGAAATTCTTGTAATACTAACACAAAGGAATAATATCAAAACTATTAAAAAACCGTAAGTAAGAAAGAAAATTGAGGTTTGTTTTAAACAGTAAAGGAATTATGTTTACTACCCTAATCTCTGAACTTCAAAGTTAAATCTAATGTAAGAGAAACTAAGTTTTATAACAAAGGGTTCAAATGTTAGAGAGTATCCTTCCCCTTTAGAATGAGGTTATAGTTAGTGAAGTATCCAAATTTTTATTAAATTGTATTGTGTTAAATAGGAGCAATTATATTCTTTATCCTCTTTACAAATGATGAAGAACATTAGCTAATCCAGAGTTTAGTCCCTAAATTTGTGGTTAGGTTAGGAAAATACCAAGCTCTCATCTTAGAGTTCCCACATTCCCCTCGCCTAAGGGCTAACATCTTGCTTTAGTTTCCAAAGACCTGAACTAAATTGGGGATTTTAGTCTATCACCCTAAAATCTTCAATTCTAAAGCCAACAAAGTATATTTCCCTGATTTATTTGCACTCAACCCCATGAACTACATTCTCATCTATGAAATCAAATGTGATTCTTACTTAGTTGTAGAACACATAGCCCTCTCGGATCGTATGGTTTCACAACAAATTTTAACAAATCAATTGACCAGATTGATAAGAAAATGAAGTTCAAAGTTTTAATCATCACAAGTAAGAACTTAAAATATTTCCAAACAATTTAGATTCTTCACATAACTATATCTCATTGTAGGGAGAAAGACAAAGCAAACTAATCATAATTCATGAGAAAGATACAAAAAAACATGGATTTATATATATATAGAAACAACTTTACACAAAAGTTAAAAATAAGGTAAAACAACTTACCTCAATCTCCTGCTCAAGCAAATCTTTTGAAGTCCTTTGAATCACTTTCTCTCCTTACAATATCACTCAATTCTCTCGTAGAAATGTAACGAAGAAGAAATCTCTCACTTTCCCTCTCCTCTTACAAATCTTAGAGAGAATATTCCTTAAGTATTTCTCACCCTTACTCCTCTTTTGCCTCCTCCATTTCTGGCCTAAAATCTCTATTTTATAATGTAGCGCTGAATTTCAAATAGTTTCCTTAGGCATCCTTCAAAAATCTATCCAAATTCAATTCATTTAGAGGAATAACCATTTCTATCGCCTAGGCAACATAATCAGGTGCTTAGGCACTGCCTTCTCTGGATTCTGGCACTTAAGCGCCAAATCAGGCACTTAAGCACCAGTTCAACTCTTACAACGAGCCGCTTTTGGCTCCAAATTCATTTCTATTCGCTTCCTTTAAGCTCCAAATGCCCAAACTTAGTATACTTGCAATAAAAACATGAAAATACCTTTCTTTAAAGTGCAATATCACTAAATATGTTCATTAAATGTATATTAAAAAAATTGAATATTGTTTAGGCATATCAAAATCCCTCAAACTTAATTGTTACTTGTCTCAAGTAACTCTTTCACTATGTAAAAATTATGACTTATGGTTGTAAGCATCTCTTAAAGTTTTCTATAACTTTTGTTTTATGAAAATAATTGTAAAAGTTTAGAATTTTTTTTTTTAATTTAGGTTAAAACTAAAGATGTAGGAATATCTAGTAGTCAAGTCTAAGAGTTTTGATTTTTTATTCATTTCAAGAATAATTGTAATTCATCATATTAAGGAGGCTTAGAAGGATTATATTAAAAAGAATTTTATGAGAACTTCATTAGTAAAGATGCTAATACTTTAATATAAGTTTAGAAATATAATTAAGCCCTTTCCTTAAGATAATTCTAGTGAAGCCAATTTTTTATTAGGCATCTCCTCAAGCTCCACACATATATTTTTATTTTTGCTTTTCTTTTCCTTTTAAATTTTTCTTTTCCTTTTTTTCTTTTAGAATCATTTTTAATATTTTATTTTATTTTCTTTTTCATGTGAGGATTACTATATCCGGATAACCTTTAATGATTTTGAACTTCACTATCCTATTCTTAAAGTTAAAAACTTCTCACATTTCATACTTATAAATACATATTAGCTTTGAAAAATATTTTTCATAAAAACTCAATTCTTTCTTTTCATATATAACTATAAAATTGTTAATATTTCAAATATACAATTTATTTTTACTTTAAATAGTAAACATATAACTTTATACTCTTATACTGAATATCTTAACTTTTAGAACTAACATTTATTATTAAAGACTTTTACTTAAGTCTACTATTATATTTAAAAAATGAAAAATATAGTTATCTAATATTGACTTTTGATATCTAAAGTCATGTTAAAATACTTTTGAAAATATAATTTATTGAGGAAAAGTAAAGTTTAGTCTCTTTTAAGAAAACTTTTCTTTCCCCTTTACTTAAATTTTTATTAGGTAAAACATATAGTGTTGAATGTGGAGAAAACAATAAATAAAATTAATAAGACTGACCTTATGTACAGAGTTTCGAACATGATTTATGCAGGTACTAAACAAATGTATAGCAGTATATAAAGTTACTAAAACATGTTATAATCAAAAGATTTGCTAAGTAAAAGAAGAGTTCTAGACATAAACATTAAATATGAGAAACAACAGTACAACAGTAATACATCATAAATAAATATCCTACTATTATAGAAAGCAATTTTTAATATGAAAGCTAAACATAAGATGAAAACACATACAACTAAACATCACAGACATAAAAAAAAACTAAACTCCACCCATAAAAATATTAATCTAGCTACTCCTCATCATCACTAACATTCTATTCTTCTTCCTCCTCAAGATCTATATCCTCCTCAATATCTCCACTATCATAAGGCGTAAATCTATGGCATGTAGGAAATTCCACTGTGTGATCACCCCTCATGAATTTCACCATCTCCTCATGATAAGCAATATCAAACTCCACTCACCTCTGGGTATAATCATCATTATGGTGCAGATGACCTTCTATACTTTATACCTAATTTTGTAATGTCAAAATACTAATTCTGTAATGTCAAAATATCTTCTTATTGTATAAGTAGTTGCTTTATTGTTGAATCCAAAGGTATATCACTGCTTCCACCTCTAGTTCTTATTGTAACATGTAATTTATAAGTATGCACGTTCAACCTACTGATGGGTTTAAGGGGTTAAAAAAATTTGTCCCATCTCTCATATCTAACATCAGATTGCTCACATAGAGTAAAAATCAAAGTCTGATACCCTAAACATCCTACAATTTCCCTTCTTGAAGAAATGATGATATTTTGGTAAATAAGAGAGCCAATATTTATATGTTTCCCTTGTTGAATACAAAGGTTCAATGTGACTCTCTCTTTAGTAACTTCACTAAGGTGATTGGAAGGAAGAAGTATTGTAGAAAGAAAATAGTGCCATGCTTTGGAGTGTGCATTCAACATAGAGGTATGGAAATTTGCCTTGTGGTTGTTCTTTATTTTCCAATCTCCCCTTCCATCAGTCAAAAAAGCAATAACTTTATCTAACATTGACTCAGAAGTATCAAATGAAGTATATTCACAATCAATAAAATCTTGTAACTGATAAAGAGCATTAGTTCTTTCAGGACTAAATTCTACATTCTTCCCACGAACAAATATCTGATTTTTAGAGGCTTCATAAAGATTTGCATAAAATTCTCATATAATCAAATTAACGACAATTGCAGTAAAATAATAGAAGCTTTCCTAATGCCGCATCACAATCAATTTTTTTACATACCCCCAGAGTTAAAGAAAGCTCGATCTTGTGCTGAGCTTAAATTATATTGATATTGGGCTTTAAGACTGACAATCCTCGTTGAATCAAAATCAACCTTTCCTTTCTTCCTTTTCACTTTAGGAGCCATGAAAATTTCTAAAATATCCACAATAAATCCAAATAAATTCATAACAAAGGTTTATGAACTCTTAAAATTGAAATCAATACTAAGAAACTTCACACCATAGACTCTTCACTATATTACTCCAAATTTTTTAGTTTTTAGTATTTCAGCAATGTAGAAGAAATCCATGGCGGAAATAAAAAATTTCTAGGTCAAAGTGAAGCTCTTACCTGGAGAAGAACTTCAAGATTTTCACGCTGCAAAATCTCCTAAAAAATGAATGTATGGAAGCCCTAGGGTGTTGCTCTGTGTGACCCGTAAAGAAGATGACTAAACAGACAAAAAATAGTGGAAATCAGACCCCTTTTTGCGATTTTGGAATGGTTTCATGGTTTAAGCGATCTGACGTCTTGGCGTCAGATTTGACGCTTAGGCGCCAACAATAATATTTTTTATTTTTTTAAAATTTTAATAAAAGCGCTAAACACCAAGGCACTCCAAACTTTAATTAGTTTAATTTTTCATTCATTATCACAATTAAGTAAACTTTCAACTTTCAATTTTTCACGAACAACTCAAAATTTACTTATATATAAAAATCCAAACAATTACAGACTTACAATTTGAAATCTTGACACATAACTGAGCATCACAAACCACTCCAACAACTTAGTGCAATAAAATATAAATCAAATACCAAAACACAAGTAATCTTGACATCAATAATTAATTAACTTCATCATACACACAAAATAAAAAAGCTCTATTAAATTCAAACTTAGCACTTTAAAGCCACTACACTCCATTCTCATCACTTTCTTCCTCTCTAAGGTCTCCCATAGATTCGTGATGTACATATAAGTTATAGATAGGATAGTTAGGAATTTCATCTATTGATTCAACCTTGATCTAGATGTTTTTTTGTACATTTGTACCATTACTTCTTCAAAAAGTGCAGTGTGATCAAATTGTTTTTTGATTTTCCAACCTAGATGGTCACATTGATCATAAATATTGTTAATTGTGTTGATATTATTAATCATCTCTTTCTCCATCTTCTTAATCTTTATTAACATAATAAGTAAATTATCCTAAAATTGGGGTTGTAAAAATGGTGTTGAATTTTGAGATGATTGATCCATAGAAATATTTCTATCATCCACTTCTTCATTATCCATGCCTTCAAAGTTTAAATTTGGGTCCATAGATTCTAAGGAAGAAGTACATTTTCCCAATTTTTGTAAGGAACTTATGCTTGGCCGCAAAGCAAGAATATAGTAGAAGGATGTCCCATACTACGAGAAGATCCATTTAGTATCAAGTCAATAATATATCAAACCATTAAAGCCCCCACATCAATTGGTTTTACAGTTTGAATATAATAATTGAGGATAAAACTCTCCTTCATCACTTTACTTAGTTTCGTATTTGAAAGTGATTTTGTTGATATGAAGAAATGTTGAGGCTTCAAGGCAAAATTTAAAAATGAAGAAGGAAAACTTACATCAGAATCTTCTTTTGTTTCCCAAGTTCCATCTTCATCTGTAAGAAATTTAAAGACTTCATTTAAATTGTCTCTTGTAGGATAGAAGTTGGCATAGTCATAAATTGGAACATTCTCTATCAAGTACACATCATATATTCTTGAAGGAGTAAAAGGTACCCACCTAACTTAAACATAGAAAACTCCCTTGTTAATCCCATGAAGATTAGCATAAAATTCTTTCACGACAGGAATGACTACTACAACAGTTGTGTAGCATAGAACTTCCCATCGCCTTTTCATGATTATCTCTTCCACAGGAATACCTAAAGTATTGGAACCTTAATTGATAAAACCTCTTTCCTTGATCAACAACTTCTTCACAAGATTTCAATCATATAATTTATATGCATCAAAATTGATGAACTTCCTTTGGTCGAAGATCCCGTATTTATATTTCCCCTTGGATTTGGAAGCCATAAGAACAAGAATAGTGGATCCTCTCCCACTCTGCAGACTTGAATTAACTCCAAATGATGAGTTCTAGGAGTTATACAAAGAAAAATTCATCCAAAAATCGTCAATAGAAGCTTCCAGGCTTTTGTTATAACTACAGTGCCGAGGTTCCAGATTCTGAAGCTTAGACGTCAAGCACTTTGTAAATTAGCACTTAGGCACCTGTTTTGGCACCTAGGTGCCAGTGCACAGTTTTGCACCACCTCGAATAAGGTCCAAATAACACTCATTCATTCTTTAAAATTCAATAATTAAAGTGTTTTAAGTTTTGTTTTTAATTATTAACATGTAAGAATTTAAAGCACATAGAATTCATTGAAAGAGCCTATTTAACACAAAAACAAATTAAAATTAATTACAAAGATAACTATGGGTTGCCTCCCACAAAACGCTTAGTTTAATGTCATCAGCTTGACATTTCTAATCTTTAGTCTGTGTGGATCAACATTAAAACCTCCTTACAAGTATAACTCTGGCTATCAAAGAAAGGTTTCAACCTATGTCCATTAACCTTAAATATATTTTTAGTTTTCAGATCTTCAATGCCCACTACTCCATATTGGTAAGCTTTTATCACAGTATATGGCCCCATCCATTTGAAATTAAGCTTTCCTGGAAATAGTTTAAATCTTGTATTGTACAATAGAGCTTTTTCTTTCATATTCCAATTAATTTTTTATTATCTTCCGATCATTCCAGTTTTTCATTTTTTTCTTCATAAATCTTAGCATTTTCATAAGATTCATTTCTGATCTCATCAAGCTCATTCAATTGCAATAGTCTTTTCTCACCAACATCTTTTAAATTAAAATTAAACTCTTTAATAGCCCAATAAGTTCTATGCTCCAGTTCTACTGATAAGTGACAAGTTTTCTTAAAAATAAGTCTCTATGGGCACACTCCTATAGAAGTTTTATATGCTATCTTATAAGCCCATATTGCAGTATCTAATCTAGCAGACCAATCCAACTAGTTAGGATTTATATTTTTTTTTCCAAAATTCTTTTAATTTCACGATTATATAATTCTACTAGACCACTTGTCTAGGGATGATAAGCAGTGGAGATTCAATGTTTAATATCAAAATTTTCAACTAGTTTCTCAATTCTTTTATTCCTAAAATGAGATCCCCCATCTCTAATGATTACTCTAGGCATTCTATATATAGTATAAATATTTTTCAGTAAAAAATTTAAAACATTTCAAGCATCACTGTGAGATAAAGCAACTGCTTCAATCGACTTTGAAACATAGTCTATTGCAACTAATATATATAAGTTTTTGAAAGATGGTACAAATGATCCCATAAAATCCAATCCTCATATATCAAAAATTTTAACTTCCAATAAAATATTTAGAGGCATTCATTTCTTTTGAAATTCTACCTACTCGTTGACATCGATCACATGTTTTTACATAAGTATTAACATCCCTAAAGAAAGTAGGCCAATAAAATCTAGATTGTAAAATTTTGTGTGCAGTTATGTCAATCTCAAAATGTCCTCCAAATTCAAAATCATGGCATTTTTGAATAATTTGTTGGGTTTCTTCATAAGGTACAAATCTCTGAATAACTTGATCTTTACATTACTTGTATAAGTATTGCTCATCCCAAAAGTAAAATCTTACATCGTGAATAAATTTCTTCTATTGTTGTGTTTTCATTCCACATGGTAAAAAATCACTAATAATAAAATTAAGTATGTCTACATATCATGGTATTTAGTTTTCATTAATAGTAAATAATTTTTTGTCACGAAAATTTTTGTTAATTTCACTTTCAAGATTGCAAGATTCTTTCTTCTTCAGCGTAGATAAATGATCAAGTATTTGATTATCAGTCTCATTCCCATCTACAACAATAAAGTCAAATTTTTGCATTAGAAGGATCCATCTAAGTAATCTTGGTTTCACTTCCTTCTTTTTCATCAAATATCTTATATCAGAGTGATCAGAATGCATAATACATTTAGCTCCAATTAGATATGACCTAAACTTATCAAAGGCATATACAATTGCTAATAACTCTTTATCTGTAGTGGTATGATTAATTTGTGCTTCATTAAGAGTTTTAGTGTCGTAATGTATAATTTCAAAAATTTTGTCATATCATTGCCCTAAAACTGCTCCAATTGCATAATCACTAGCATCACACATTAGCTCAAATGGTCTCTCCCATTCAGGTAAAACTATTATCAAGGTAGTGGTTAATTTTTCTTTTAATAATTTGATGGCATTTATGCACCCTTAGTTAAAATCAAATTTTGTGTATTTTTCTAAAAGTTGGCATAGCGGCTTGGTGATTTTTGAAAAATCGTTAGTTGGAGGAGGTAGTTTAGCTATAACTTGAATTTTTGTCGGATCTACTTCCATACCATTTTCAGAAATTTTATGCCTAATCACACTTCCTCATGCAACCATAAATTGACATTTAATACCAAATTTATCTTTTCACATCATTTTAAAACTTTTTGTAAATGATTTAAACATGATTCAAATGAAGTTTCAAACACTGAAAAATCATCCATAAAAACTTCTATCCCTTTATCAATTAAATTGTTGAAAATAGATATCATGCATCTTTGAAATGTTGCAAGTGCTTTACGTAAACCAAAGGGAATTTGTCTAAAAGCTAAAGTACCATAGAAACTAGTGAATGTTGTCTTTTCTTGATCCTCAAGAGCAATAGAAATTTGGGGATACTCCGTATATCCATCCAAAAAGCAAAAATATATGTGCCCAGCTAGCTTATCTAACATTTGGTCCATAAAAGGTTGATGAAAGTGATCTTTCATGGTGGCTAAATTTAATTTTCTATATTTAATACCAACCAGTTACTTATCTTGTTTGTACCAATTCATTTTTCTCATTTACAGCTACAGTCACACCCCCTTTCTTATGAACACAATGAATTGGTCAAACCAAAGCACTACCCAAAAGAGGATAAATAATTCTAACTTCTAATCAATTTCTTTCTTAACTACTTCTTTCATCAAAGGATTTAACCTTCTTTGACGGTCAGCTTTTGGTTAATGATGTTCTTCCAATAAAGTTTTGTGCATACAAATCAATGGACCAATTCCTTTGATATCAGCTAATGTCCATCAAAGGCTTTCTTATTTCTTCTTAAGGTTTCCAGTAATTTTTGTTCTTGTAATTCAGTTAACTCTAAGGATACTATAACAGGTAATGTAGATAATTTTCTTAAAAAACATACTTTAAATTTGTAGGAAGTATCTTCATCTCAAGTTCAGGAGGTGTTTCTTCTTCAATTGATTTTTCTTGCATTTGATCCTTGATCCCAATTTTATATGACAATACGATATATGCAATTGTATTTGTAATTTTTTTCTTATTTATAACTCTTACTTTGCAACTGTACTAACAACTTGATCACCAACAACAACTAGGAAAAAGCTTGACTTCAAAGCAAATAAGAATACAATTATTATATTTAATTATGTGATACTACAAAACATATGTATCGTTATCAAGTAATATAAGACTTTTTGATTAAACCCCAAATATTGAACCCACAGAGAAAAATACAATATGCAAGTAAAATCAAAAGAAATTAGATAACAACTTCTACTTAGCAAAATATTCTTACTCAAACTTTATATGCTATAATAGGAATGAAAATTCGATTCTTTTTTTTTGTAATTTTTGATAATTGAAAGTAAAGTAAACAATTAAGTACACTTAACTAGATATTTTTAAGATGTATCAAAATCTCCCGAAGTTAAAGTGGTACTTGTCCTTAAGTGACACTCTGATCTTTCAAAACCAAAAAAGTAGATTAAGTAAATAAGTTTCTTTAGTATATTCTAAAATTTTTATCTAGAAATATAGTAATCCAATTTAGAAAAAAACTTTAGTATATGAGACCAACTTAAAGTTTAGAAAATTTTAATGTAAAGAAGTTTGAAAATATGAGTTCCTATATAGTTCATAAATATTTGTAAATTCTCTAAATATAGAGTTTAGGCATTTTATCTTCTCCACTTAAAAATTTTTATTAAGAATAATTATACTTACTATATTATATCCTTAAGCTTAAGTGTTTCTCAAGTCTTATACTTTAGAAAGATTAGATGTGGAACCAATTTTTGATTAGGCACTAATCCTCAAGCTTCTCCTCCCTTTTTAATCTTACTTTATTTATTTATTTTTTCTTTTTTTTTTCTTTTTCAGGTGAGGAAAAATATAACATTAGCTTTGAAAATTGTTTTTAATAAAAGAAATTTAAGCATTGAAAATAAAAGTCTAACCCTTCTATATTTTTTTTAAAATACACTTTCTCCTACTAAAATTAAATTTCACAATATTTATCATTTTCACACTAAAAATTTTTAACTTTAAGTTTTTATTCATTATTGTAGGTTTCAACTAAAATCTCTTACACATTTTTATATTCAAAATTTACTTCCCTAATATAACTTCACATATATAATCATTTTTTTTCAAATAAAAATTATCTCATGTTCTAAGGTTGGAGTAGGATGGAGGCCTACAATCCTGAGGGAGTAGAACGGAGATCTACAATCTCAAGGTGCTAAAGGTGGGAGTAGGACAGAGGCCTACGATCCTGAGGGAGTAGAATGAAGGTCTACGTTCTGTGTGCTAAAGCTGGGAGTAGGACATAGGTCTACGGTCCTGAGGGAGTGCAATGGAGTTCAACGATCCCAAGTGCTAAATGTGGGAGTAGAATGGAAGCCTACGGTCTCGAGGGAGTAAAACAAAGCTCTACGATCCTGAGTGCTAAAGGTGGGAGTAGGGTGGAGGCCTACGGTCCCAAGAGAGTAGAACGGAGGTCTACGATCCCAAGTGCTAAGGTGGGAGTATGAAGGAGGCCTATAATTCTGAGGGTGTAAAACGGAGTTCTATGATCCTGAGGTGCTGAGATAGGAGTAAGACAAAGGCCTACGGTTCTGAGGGGGTAGAACGGAGGTGTATGATCCCGAGAGTTGATGTGGGAGTAGTACAGAGGTCTACGGTTTCATGAGAGTAGAACGGAGGTTAACGATCTGTCGGTAGTATTTTTTGTTGTGGAGTTACCTGTAAGAAGCTGTCAGTCACTGGAATCAAAATCCTGTAGCCCACTTCGGAAGGACATTTTAATTTACACATATATATTTTAGTTTAGAAAAATATGAAATCAAACTGACCTCATATTTTTCATAGTTTAAATGAAAGAGTGCTGTACCTCAAACTCTGTATCTATCCTGAAGGATAAACACAAGACCTGAGGATGAGGTTCGATCCAATAAACTAAGAAATATATGACGTCTGTTTGGTCAGTGAAACCATTTTATTTGCCGATAATTTCCCCTAGTTAATATGAAAAACTAAATAGGGTTTATATTAAGCTGGGTTTGGACGAGCTTACCATAAGGGCAAACCCCTATAGTTAATTACATCCTAAATGACTGAAGTCATTTAAGATAACTCTCAATAAAAATCAAGAAATATAATCTTCAAGGATTTATCAGCACAATGTTGGTTGAGGAGTTGCCTGTAAGAAGTTGTCGATCACCGAAATCGAAATCTTGTCGCCCACTTCGGAAGGACATTTTAATTTACATATAGATTTAGGTTTAGAAAAATATGAAATCAAACTGACCCCGTATTTTTTATAGATTAAATGAAAGAGCACTCTATCTCAAACCCTGTATCTATCCTGAAGGATAAACACAAGACTTGAGGACGAGACTTGATTAAATAAAACTAAGAAATATATGACGTTTGTTTGTTCGGAAGAACCATTTTTATTTGCCGACAATTTCCCCTATTTAATATGAAGAATTAAATAGGGTTTATATTAAGCTTGCTTCAGAAGAGCTTCCTATAAGGGCAAGCCTCTATAGTTATTTACATCCTAAATGATTGAAGTCATCTAAGAAAACTCTCGATAAAAATTAGAAAATATCATCTTCAAGGATTTCAAAAGGAAATGACTTTTCAATGAGATCAGACGAAGAGGTGTGAAATGGGAATGGTTAAATTTTGGAACACTTATTGTAGAGTCCAAAGGAGAAAGAACTAGGGGATGTCATAGATCTGGGGGTGAACCTCGGTGACTTCCCAAGCTATCCTAATGTTTGGCTTCGATTTTAAGGAGAAATTATTTGAGTGTTTCATCCTGCCAATTTTATTTAATTAATGCTTACATTTGTGTGGAACAGTCACACAAATAGCCTGGAAGATGTGAGGATTTAGGTCGTGACAAACGACAACCCTGGAATCCTAAGACGAGTTAGGGCTTATATCGTACAACAGAGCTGTACAAAAGCCTAAAGATGAAGTGAGGATTTATGTTGCATAAGAAGACAACCTCAAAATCCTATGGCTTGGTTGTTTATTTCTAAAGAAGGGGCGGTTTAGCTGGGGAAGATAGTTTTTGCTATTGAAGATGGCCATGCTGCCCACCATGCTAGCTCCAAGCTCCTCACTGTGATGAGTTTAAGTTTTCTAGGGTGTCTAGTTATGATGTCAAATCAGGTGGCCCAATGGTTGTAGTTCCTTAAATTTTATGGGGGATGTTAAAGTTGATTAGAGCGACACCAGTTAGAATCTCACAGTTCCCTCATTCCGGCACCACTATTTTCAATTGGATTCACTTAGTTCAAATGAATTTACTAAACTCAACTTAATGAGTTCCATAATTTCATTTAGAATGTGGGAAGCCTTGTTAGCAACCGCAGGTTACCTCCTCCGAGGAATTCCTGATCATCTGATAGAGATGTCTTAATTTAATTGTAGTTGTTGTTTTGTGTTATGTTTGTGATTAAATTTTGAGTTGTCTTATATTTTGAATTTTGTGGAGGTGATTTTTTATCTTGATTGATTTTAGTTTTGATTTTGATTATAGTTTTAGTTTTGTGGCTATCCTGACATTTTAGTTTTTATGCAGGGTGACATTGTTGTTTAACATGTAAGTTTGTGCTTTGTTCATACATACAGGTAAGTAAGCACAGTGTGGAAAGCTTAAGAAAAGATAATGTTGTAAACTATAAAAGCGTACCTGGCGAGTCTTCTCGTTCCACCACATAAAACTCAAAATGCATGTTAAAACATTTTATGTAAAGTAGAAAAAGTAAGGTTTTAGTGATCTACCCAACCCTAGGTCATATATTGGTGGGTCCCTATTAATTTGATTAAAGATGATTTTTGTTAAGCAAAATATATTAAGTTTAGTAGACCTCCGAGGTATCCAACAAATTTAGAGAAAGAAGCAGGTCCATACTTCCCTCTCCCTGACTAGTGAAAAGCCTCGAGCTCATTTAAACTTATTCTGCTGCTTAATAATTTATCCTATGAATACTTTTAATGCTTAATGAACATTTATGTTTCAATTATCCCAAAGAGTAAGGTAATTATCATTTATCATTTAATTTGAAAGTTATGTGGGTGAAGATCCTTAAAGGGGGCAAGTTAGCGTTATTGAAACACTTAGCCAATTTGACTTCTAATTTGGGCTTAGGGTGTTCAAAGGTGTTTACTTTATATCCATTCTTCTAATTCTTATTTAATCAAATTTGATTTTATCTTAAGTCACCACTACGCCCTTTAGACCTAGATAAATGTCTTGGTTATTTTGAAAGAAGTTGAATTTTTTAAGTGATAATAATTATTCATTTTCAAAACACTTAAATGTCATTTGAAAACCAAGTAGGGAAATTATATTATTGAGTTATAAACTTCCAAAGTCATACCCCTGGTTTAAGATCATTTAATTTAATAGACTTCCAAATTTTAATAAATTAAGGAATTATAAATTTATCCCTTAATTATGGAAAGAGTGAGGTTGGTTTCTAACAATTAATCCCCTTGTGTTTCAATCAACCAAATAAGTTAGTTAAAATCAGAGATTACCCTTTTCCCTCCTTGAATTAAGACTAAATGTTAATTAAGGCTAAGTTTCCAACATTACACTTTTGCCCCTAAGGCTATATTACTTCATAATTTGTCAAATTCAATCCAAATGACTTTATAATTTTTATCCCACCTCATCCATGGGTCAATTAAGACATCAGAGGAGAAAAAGTGATTTTTGAAAATTTAATTTAATTTACATATTTATTTTAATGCAAAAATAGGAATTTTCAAAGAAAATTCCATAACTTGACCAAGAAAAAGCCTAATCCCTTGAAATTTTTACTGGAATTAGATTTAGACCAGAGAAGCATTGGAACCAAATTTCATGATTTATTGAATTTTATTTGAATTTTAAGAATTATTTTAAAGTATGGAGTATTTATTAAATACAAAATATTTTGAATGTGCAAAATTAAGTTTTATATTTTTATTAAATACTTCTAAGGACAAGAAAGCCAGAGAAATAAATTTCATATATTTTTTTTATTTTTCTTTGAATTGTTAGAATTATTTTAGTGAAAGTCTATTTTTAACCTTTAAAAATTATTTTAAGTTTCAAAATTCAATATCTTCACTTTTAAAATTAGGAAAAATATTCCAATTGTTCCTAAGTGCTTAGGAAACAATTTAGAATATTTTCATGAATTTTATTCTTTTAGTGATTTTTATCATTTTTTAATTATTTAAATATTAAAAATAGACTAAAAAATGAAGTTTTTATTTTAAAAAAACCTTCTTTGATCACAGAGAACTCCAAAAACCTATTTTTATAATCTTTTGAGTTATATTTTGATTATTAAAAAATTATTTTTGTATTAAAAATATCACCTGACATACAAAATCAATTTGAGTTATCAAATGAGCTCCAAACATTTTAAAATTTTTATGGGGAGTTCTCTCAACTTTAAATCATAGTGTAGATTAAAAATCAAGTCATTTAGATGTTTGTTCCGAAAATTAATTTTATTTGTGTTTTAGGATTGGTGAAAATTAAGTGCATTCTCAATGACTTAATCCATGAAATATTTTCCAAAGGGTTCTCTGGTCATGACGAACCTTCCAAAATTTTCTTGGAATTTTCTAGGTAGCATGCTAATTGTTATGATTAATTTATGAAAATAAAAAACATAAAGTTGGAAAATATGATCTCTGTCTAGAGATATTCCCTGACTTTCTTCTCTAAGACAGAGGCAACAACATGCCAAAATTTCAAGTCATGATGAAATGCTTATATGCATGGAGAATTAAAAGACTCAAAATAGTGTTTAATTAATTAAAAATAAAATATGCATCAAATAAATTTCAAACCATTTCCACATTGTTCTCCTCTCTTCACTAAGAAATTGGGTATTTTTATTTTATTTTTTTGATTTTTCTACACCAAGATATGAATTTTAGAAGTTAGGGCTATTTATTTAAATTAGAAAATACCCTATTATCTATTTAAACACGCGGCGTTGACTAGATCTTAGGCAGCTCCGAAACTCCACGCGACGTTCTCTAGTTCGACTCCGCCATCCACCTCAACGCTGACTCGGCCTGTGGTTCGTGTAAGAAGATGTTGTCCGACTATATCTCATCCGTTGATGAAATAAACGCGCGATCGAACGACTCCCCGTCATTGTCCCCAATGCCTTAGCCCAAGAACCATCCATTTTCAAAGCTTATGATATCACTCATTTCTTAACCAAATTAAGTGAGGTTTATTTCTAAATGCTCGCCTAAGTGTGACGAACACATCCATACGGTAATCATGCCATTAAATTAGCTCTAATCAAATGGAGGATTAAAACAAGCTCGGTAAGAGGGGGAGTTCAATACCTTTACTCTGAGAAGGGAAGCTTTGATCATAGGTGCTTGGTACATTCATGGAGGTCCAAGGAGGCTAGGGATTGAGCCTCTTGCTGTGGTGAAAGGTTTAGGTATGAATTCAACAAAGATTGATTTCAGGTGTTGGTCTAGAGCTATGCTAGGCGCTCTGTATGAGGGGGATTTAATGGGCTTCTTCTTCTTTCACTGTGGAGAAGGTGTAGGTGAGTTTAATTTGAATTTGGTGGAGTGTAGAGGTGTGGAGAGCTTTGACCTGTCTCCGACAAGGATTTGAGCTTAAAAATTGAACTCGACAAGGGCATTTGGGGCAATGTAGTGGTTGGGTTGCACTGTGGAGGTCTCAAAGAGGTTCTAAGAGTAATTTGGAGGGCTCTAACTGAGAAATTTTTAGCACTTCCTCCATGGTCGTGGAAGTGAGGTTTTTATAAAATGGGCTTTAGGGTGTCTGTCATGGCCAATTGGAGGGGGGGGGGTGAAAATGCTTTCTTAAGTAGAGGACAGAGAGGCTCTAAGATTTAATTTGAATGAGGTGGCCTCTAGGATTGAATTAGGTTTGATTCCATGGGGGTGTCTCTCAATTTGGACAATTTTTGACCACTAGGTCGGCCAGCCAGGCTAGGGTAGGTGGCTAGGAGGTCAGGTGAGCCGGGGGAATATGTCAGAGCAATTAAATTGGTTGGCATTTAGTTTTGGCCAAAATATCCTTGGCTTAACCAAATTTGGAATCAAATCCCTTGATTAGGAGATCCCTTGGTCCATGGCTCATTTGGGTGGTTTTGTGGGGTTTGGATTGGTCAATATGATCCAAACTTTGGCTGTGGTGGCCTTGTCTTGACCAATTTGACATGTCTAAGTCAATTTTGGTACATGGGTCCAAGTGGGTGCGGTGCAAATGACCAAAACTTGGGTTTGGACTTGGCTAGCCATGTTAATTGGCCCAATTGATTGCTACATTTGATGTAGATGATTGCAATCAACATTTTTAGTGAAGCATTGAAAGGATTTTATGTTCAATTGGGGTTTCAATTTGAAGGATTTTGGAATTTTGGTGAACTTGGGCATGTTGGGCTAGACTTGGGTCTAGATCTATCTAGGCTTGGGCTTAGTCCAAATTGGTTGTTGAAAATGGTTAATAGGAATGTGATGACGAGTTTTCAACATGAATTGGGTGCCAATGGGCTAAGGTAATCAATTTGATAGAGTTTGGAGGCATAGCCAATTTGTGGGGTTTGACATAGGTTGAAATTAAATAAAATTGAGGCTTCACCAAGGCCAATTAAAGGTCAATTTTGATGTTTAGGAATGTTATGAAGAGTTTTCAACATAAATTGTGGTAAATTGAATGGGCTATGGGTTTAATTGGGTGAGATTAGGTCATGTGGCCAAAATTGGGGCATTAACCTAAATAAAAATTGGGCTCAAAGCGTGGGCTAATTAAGCTTGGATTTGTATTACATTGGTCACATGTAAGGTGAATTTAAGTTTAAGATTGAAATTGGGGGAAATTGGGACTAATTTGATGGACATTTGAGGTGGATTGGGGGAGATTGGACCTTTTAAGGGCAATTTGGGGGTTTTGGACAAAGATGGTCAAACTGGCCAACTTGAGTCATGTGGTATTTGAGAAAAAAATGAAATTAGGAATATTTTGAAGGTTTTGGGAATTTTTGAGATTTTTGGAAATTTTTGAAAGTTTGGGCTAAGGAGGAGTATTTTGGTAATTTGGCAATTTTTGGTGATTTTGGGTATTTTCAAAAGATTTGAAATGACTTTTGAAAAAGTTTGGGTATTTTGAGTAAATTTGGTAATTTTGGCCAAAACTTAAGATTTCAAGGGTTTTTAGGTAACTTGGGGGTGTTTAGGGGCAAAAGGCCAAGTTGGGCATCTTTGGTAGAATTGGGGAGCTAACCACCATAAATAAGACATGGACCAATGGAAACCTCATTTGGGTCCTCTATATACAGGTCTTAGCTAAACCGCCTAAGGCCAGTGGATTAAGGGATTAAAGTCAAAGAACTTTAGGTTTGTCTTTGTGAGTGATTGTGAGTGAGGTGATTGTAGTGAGTACCTTAGCTCTAGACCAACACTGAGGGTGTCAACCCTAAGGTCAAACAATCCTATGGGAACTCTCCTTGAGCTTCCTCATAATGACATCACCTACTAAGTTTTAGAGGTTAGGACCAATATGTTGAGCTTCAAGTTTGGTAAAGAGGAGTTTGGAATTTCTAATGGTGAGGGTTCTTTTTCTAGTTTTCTAAGAATAGTCAATAGGAAAGACATATGGCTAGACCCCAGGCTACTAAAGAGGAAAACTAGACCTCAACCAAAAGTGAGGTCAATAGGATTTCAAAAGGATAGGACTTTTCAACGAGATCGGACAAAGAGGTGTGAAAACAGATTGGCTCAAATTTAGAACATTTTGTTTTTTGGAATCCAAAGGAGGAAGAACTAGGGGATGTCATGGATCCGAAGGAGAACCTTGGTGACTTCCTTGTCTATCCTATTATTTGGCTTCAGTTTTGAGGAGAAATATTTAGGTGTTTCATCCTATCAATTTTGTTTAATTAGGGCTTACATTCGTGTAAAAAATTCATAAATAGCCTAAAAGAAGTGAGGATTTAGGTCGTGATGGACGACAACCTCGGAATTCTAAGGCGAGTTAGGGCTTAGATTGCACAACAGAGCTGTACAAATGCCTAAAGATAAGATGATGATTTATGTTGCATAAGAAAACAACCTCAAAGTCCTATGTCTTGGTTGTTTAATTCTAAGGAAGGCAATGTTTAGCTGGGGAAGACATGTTGCTATTGAAGATGACCGTGCTACCCACCATGTTAGCTCCATGCTCCTTGCCGTGACAATTTTGAGTTTCTTAGGGTGTCAAGTTATAATGTCAAATCAGGTGGTCCTATGATTGAAGTTTATTAAATTTTATGGGGGATGTTAAAGTTGATTAGAGCAACACCGGTTAGGATCTTACAGTTCCCCATTCTAACACCACTATTTTCTATTAGATTCACTTAGTCCAAATAAATTTACTAAACTCAACTTAATGAGCTCCATAATTTCATTTAGACCGTGGGAAGCCTCGTTAGCAACCGCAGGTTACCTTCTCCGAGGGATTCCCGATCATTCGATAGAGACGTCTTAATTTAGTTGCAGTTGTAGTTTTTGTGATATTTGTGATTAAATTTTGAGTTGTTTTATATTTTGAATGTTGTGAAGGTGATTTTTATCTTGGTTGATTTTAATTTTGGTTTTGGGTTTTGGTTTGGTGGCTATCCTAACAGTTTTGGTTTTCATGCAGGGTGGCATCGTTGTTTAACATGCAAGTTTTGTAAGCATGAAAAGTACAATAAGAAAGACGACACTGTAAACTATAAAAAGCATACCTGGCGAGTCTTCTCGTTCCACCACCTTTACTTTGAGAAAGGAAGCTTCAGTAAGAGGTGCTCTACACGTTTGTGGAGGTCCTAGGAGGCTAGGGATTGAGCCTCTTGCTTTGGTGAAAGGTTCAGGTATGAATTCTACCAAGCTCAATTTCAGGTGTTGGTCTAGAGCTATGTTAGGGGCTCTACATGTGGGGGATTTGATGGGGATTCTTCTTCCTTCATTGTGTTGATGGTGTGGGTGAGTTTAATTGGAGTTTGGTGGACTGTGGAGCTTTAGGGAGTTCTATCCTGGCTTTGGCTAAAGTTTGAGCTCCAAATTGAGCTTCCATAGTGTGGATTAGTGGGGGAAAATGGTTATCTTGAGCTGAGGAGGACTCAAAGAGGCTGTGGGATCAATTTGGAGGCCTTTCTTTGAGAAAATTTCAGCACATCCTCTTATGTCCATGGAGGTGAGGTTATATTAAATTGGCTTGGGGTGGCTGCCAT
>JXCR01148351.1:127872-159813 GCA_002079205.1 Phalaenopsis hybrid cultivar
GGGGGGGAAGTTTGATTAGGTGGAGGGCAGAGGAGCTCTAAATTTAAAATGGGATGAGGTGACCTCTAAGTTTAAATTGGGTTTGATTCCATGGGGGTGGCTCTCAGTTTTGCCATTTTTCGGCGACTATGCCGGCTGACAAGGCCAAAAGAGGTGGCCAAAAGGTCAGGCGAGCTAGGGGAATATGTCCGAGCAATTTATTTGGGCAGGTGCTTAGTTTTGGAAAAATCCCTTAGGCTTAAGCAATTTTCAAAGAAATTCCCTTGATTTGGAGATCCTTTGGTCCATGACTCATTTTAGTGGTTCCATGGGGCTTAGTCTGGTCAATAAAGATTAAAATTTGGCTGTGGTGGTCTTTGGTTGGTCAATTTGGCTTCATTTGGTCAATTTTTGGTGAAGGGCTCCATGTAAGTCTTTGGCTTAAAGTGGGTTTGGGTTAGGCTAGCCATGACCTTGAGCCCAATTGATTGATCAATATTGTGTAGATGATTGTAATGAAAATTTTTGGTGAAGGATTGAAGTGATTTTGAGCTCAATTGGGGTTCAATTTGAGGGATTTTTGAAATTTGATAATTTGGGCATGTTAGGCTAGACTTGGGTCTAGATTGGGCTAGGTTTCGGCTAAGTCCAAAATGATTGTTGCGAATGGTCAATAGGAATGTCATGAAGAGTTTTCAACATAAATTGGGTGCCAATTTTGGGGCCAAGGCATTCAATTTGGTGGAAATTTGAGGCATATCCAATTTAGGGCAAATTTGGGCATTTTTGGATTTAAGTTGAAATTAAATAAAATTGAGCTTTCACCAAGGCCAATTGAAGGTCAAGTTTGATTTTTAAGAATGTTATTAAGAACTTTCAACATAAATGGTGACAAAATGAGTAGGTTGGTGAGATCAAGTCATATAGCCAAAATTGGGGGTTTGACCTAGAGAAAAATTGGTCTCAAAGCATGGGCCAATTGAGCTTGGATTTGGTTTAAATTGCTCATATGAACGTGGAACTTGAGTTTAGAATTGAAATTGGGGGAAATTGGGACCTATTTGATGGACATTTGAGGAAAATTTAAGGAAATTGGGTCTTTAAAAGCAATTTGGGGGTTTTGGTCAAAATGGTCAAATTGGGTATTGCGGTAGTTGACAAAATGAAATTGAGAATATTTGGAAGGTTTTGGGAATTTTTGAGATTTTTTGGGGATTTTTGAAATTTTGGGCTAAAAAGGGGCATTTTGGTTATTTGGAAATTTTTAGTGATTTTGGGTAATTTGGATGTTTTCAAAAGGTTTGAAATGATTTTTGAACAAATTTAAGTAGTTTGGATGAATTGAGGAATTTTGGCCAAATTTAGGGTTTCAAGGGTACTTAGGTAATTTGGGAGAGTTTAGGGGCAAAAAGGCCAAGTTGGATATTTTTGGTAGAACTGGCATGCCAACCACCATAAATGAGCTTTGGACTAATGGAAACCCCATTTGGGTCCTTTATGTACTAGTCTTAGTTAAACTCAAGCCTAAGAACAGAGGGTCCAGGGAACCATCTACATGAGTCTCCTAGAGGATTAAGGGATCAAAGTCGAGGAAATTTGGTTTTGTATTTGTGAGTGATTGTGAGTGAGGTGAGTACCTTAGCTCTAGACCAATAAAGGTCAACCCTAAGTTTAACCAGTCCTATGGGAACTCTTCTTGAGCTCCACGATAATGAGCCCATTTACTAAGTGCTAGAGGTTAGGACCACTATGTGGAACTTTGAGTTGAGTAAAGAGGAGTTTAAAATTTTTAATGGTGAAGGTTTCTTTTCTAATTTTCTAAGAATAGTCAACAAGAAAGTCTTATGGCTAGACCCTAGGCTATTAAAGAGGAAAACTAGACCTCAACCAAAAGTGAGGTCAACAAATGGACCCCCAATAGGTGTGGTGTGCTGGGTAAACACACTGCGCGTATTGGCGTTGACTGAAGAGATTAACAAAACCAATATAGACTCCTAAGTCAACAGACATAAAAGGAGTGTAGAATTTGGGTGTGCTATTCTTTTCTGTTGGGGAATTAGCAGGTGAATATCTGATTGGGATCAGGATGTAGGAACTCTTGTTGGGTATTGGAGAGTAGGTTTTGAGTTATTAGATTTCAGGTGTTTATAGAGGATGGGAATCAGTATGTAAGTGTTGACCTCGAGGTGGGAATTGAAATTTAGGTATCGATTCCAGAAGAGGGTCGGAAGTTAAGGACCGATAACAAAAAGAGAGGAATCAGAAGTTAGAGGCTGATTATAGGAGAAGGATTGAAAGTTAAGGATCAATCACAAAAGAAAGGATCAGAAATTAAGGACCGATCTCAAAAAGAGAGGAATCAAAAGTTAAGGATTGATTCTAAAATGAGAATCAAAAGTTAAGGATCAATCTTAAGAGAGAGTCAGAAGGTAAGGACTGACCTCAAACGGGTGAATAAGAAGTTATGGACTGTATCCAGGATAAGAATTAATAGTTAAGGATCAATCTCAAGAGAGGGTCGAAAGTTAGAGACAGACCTTGAAAAGGGTGAATCAGAAGTTAAGGACTGATTAAAAAATGAGAATTGAAAGTTAATGGTCAATCTCAAAAGAGAGTCAGAAGTTAAGGACCAACCTAGAAAGGGTGAATCAGAAGTTAGGGACTGATTCAAAGATAAGGATTGAAATTTAAGGATCAATCACAAAAGAGAGAATCAGAAGTTAAGGACCGACCTTAAAAAAGAGGAATCAAAAGTTAAGAACTGATTCCAAAATGAAAATTGAAGGTTAATGATCAATCTCAGAAGAGAGTCGGAAGTTAAGGACCGACCTCAAAAAGAAGTGAATCACAAGTTAAGGAATGATTTGAAAATGAGAATTGAAAGTTAATGATCAATCTCAAAAGAGAGTCAGAATTTAAGGACCAACCTCGAAAAGAAATGAATCAGAAGTTAAGGACTGATTCCAAAATGAGAATTGAAAGTTAATGATCAATCTCAAAAGAGAGTCGGAAGTTAAGGACCGACCTCAAAAGGGAGTGAATCAAAAGTTAAGGACTGATTCAAAAATGAGAATTAAAAGTTAATTATCAATATCATAAGAGAGTCGGAAGTTAAGTACTGACCTTGAAAGGGTGAATCAAAAGTTAGGGACTGATTCCAGGATAAGGATTGAAAGTTAAGGATCAATCACAAAAGAGAGGATCAGAAGTTAAAGATTGATCTCAAAAAGAGAGGAATCAGAAGTTAAGGACTGATTCCAAAATGATAATTGAAGGTTAATGATCACTCTCAGAAGAGAGTCAAAAGTTGAGGACCGACCTCGAAAAGAAGTGAATCAGAAGTTAAGACTGATTCGAAAATGAGAATTGAAAGTTAATGATCAATCTCGAAAGAGAGTCGGAAGTTAAGGACCGATCTCAAAAAGAAATGAATCTGAAGTTAATGACTGATTTGAAAATGAGAATTGATGGTTTTGAATCTAAAGATATATGTCGTGTGCAAAGGTTGACATTGTTGAAGAAGATTTGTGAAATTTTGTGAGGTTTTGTGCGGAACGTGAAACTCCACAGGGATGTTAAGCGAATTAGTGCAGAAAAAGATAGTTGAAACCAAGATCATCAACTCAACAGATTTATTTTCTTTTTTTATTATTTTTATAATGTTTTATTTTCAAAATATGTTTTAAAAAATTTAATTTTAGCTGGTTGATTTTTCAAAAGAGATTTGTTTTATTGTTGGTTTGTTATTATTACTATTACATTTTTTATTTGAGTTTTATATCATAAAAAATTTAGTTTTTTTGTTCTTTGTTCATTGTAATCCCAAACTAACGCATGGTCCGTTGCTTTTATCCATCGTGAAGAAAGATAATTTAAATAAATAGATAAATTTCTGAAAGAAACTTCATTCATCTGCTCCAATAAGTGTTACAGGATTGGTGTAAGCCAAAGCCTCAAAAAATACAATGCGCAGATTGCATCAAAGTATATCCAAAAATAGGTCATGCCAAGTACATATCATAAACTGAGAATGTCTAATACATATCATACCTGCTGTAATGTAGTGCAGCAAAATGGAAATGAATCCTCTAAATGTCTGTCTCTAAGGGGGCAAGCTCTTGATCGAGCTGTCCTTCTAAGCCACGCTACTGGAGAAGAGTTCCCTTTGCATGTTATTAGAGGTGCAACCCTCTCATAGCTCGTACGGTAGCAGTTTCTCCAATTTTGTATTTGGTTGAAATCCATATGGGATTTTACTATTGTCTATTTGTCAAAAGGTCATGGACACCCTACAGTGTCACACCCCTGGAATACAGTGTTTGGCGACGTCCGCCCCATTTCCTTTAAGGACTAGCTTTGAACCAATAGGCAACAAAATTTCTACAGCTACTATGAATTTGCCAGGACCAATGATATCAATTTCTTTTCCAAATAGGATATTTCTTTTGCTCTTCAATGAAACCGTGCAGAAAGGCCTCACGAAGTCATGATGATCAATGTGCCGAGGTATGCAGTCTCCTTCATCATATATGTTAATGATGCAACTGTTAGGGATGCAGTTAGCTGGCAGTATACTCCATCTGACAATTCTTTTAATCATTTATTTTATCATTTGAGGCAGTGGATCCACAAGAACGTGTCTATTTTTGGTGAAGTTGTAGCAGCAGCTGCACTGAATAGTGATCCTCCCCTTTCCTCGCATCCATTTTCTTGTCTCGGAATAAGTTCTTTCTATAAGCACGCCTGTTCGACCTCTATATCTCATGTCAAAAATGCAGTCGAGAATGCTTTGCTCATCACTTTCTGAGAAGAACTTGGTGTATAATTCCAATCCCTCAAATATGTTGATGAATCTCCCTTGCACTTCTTAGTAGAATTCAAAATTCCTTTTGTTTAGTTTGCTTATTTTGAAGTATTCTGTAGTACTTATGATCGGTGGTTGTCGAGGATGTTCCCTCGTTTCAATGATGGTGGGAACTCAAGTTGGTGTTGTTTTTATCTACAATGGAATGTATGACTCTGCGTTTAACGGGACGTATGAATCTGTGTCTAACGGGACGTATGGCTCTGTACCCAACGGGACATATGGCTCTGCATCCATTGGGACATATGAATCTACATCCATCAGGTAATTAGTGGTCTGAGATCCCTCATCAGTAAATGCATACTCCTCTAAAGTGTTGTAGTACTGTAGGTGTAGGGCATTGCAGTCCGGGAACTCAACGAATGCCCTTACAGATGATGCTCGTGCTTGTATCTCAACGTTGCAGGTAGGACAACATGTACACAGAACATCAAAAGCTGGTAGTATTTCTGGCTCTGTAACAAATCTTGACTCATCATCTATAGAAGGCAAGGTGGAAGAGGTCTCTCTCATGCCTGGATCATAAATGTTCCCTTCAGGAATAGGAGTAAGCACGTTCTCCGCCTCTTTCTGGCATCTTCTTTCTTCTCACAAGAAAGCCTTGTGCTTTCGGCAGCTAGCATTTATGTTCTAAGTTCTTTGTAGTGGCACGTCTGGAATTCTTCCATTATCGACAGCAACTAGGCCTCCAGTCAGCGTAGCTATCATGGGATGGGTCTTGTTGTACCATCACATTCTTTCCATTCAGTGATGAATTGTCTTTGGTGTTCAACCTTAGCAGTGAGGGCAACCTTTTTTTTTCCTGTCGGCTGAAGACATCCATTAGAGGTCCCTCATAATCCATGTCGACTTGATTAAATTCCATGTCAAAATTTATAGTGCTGCATCGCCATCTTCTCATTGAGTGCAAGGTTCCAGCAATCTTTAAAGGAATAGATCAACCTCTAACCTGACATTTCCTTGCAAACGATATGAAAAATGTTAGTGAGCTAAAACTTAGCATGAACAAGAAAAAAATAAAGTATTTATTAAAGGAATTTTTAGTTTATTTTAGTGAAGAAGTCATTTATTTGTGTATGAATTTTGTTTAATTTAGTGGGATATTAAGTTTACAAAAGAGAAAATTGAAGTGTATAATTTTCAAAAATTTTCATTATGTTGAGGTTAATCTTATTACAAGAATTTTGGACCCAGTCACAGACATTTGGCCAAATAGCTAACCCCAAAACAATCAAAATTTCAAATCAAGCAATAGTAAGCAATGTCAGGTTGCGTAGTATGTCTTCAGGTATCATCCTTTGATTGGTAGCATGGGTCTTTCACCCCGAAAATCTATTAACTGATAGGCTCCTCCTGCATAGACCTTTTCAATGACAAATGGTCCCTCCCAGGTTGGCTGAAATTTTTCACCTATGTTGCGGCGTGCAAGAATAAGCCTTTTGAGCACGAGGATGAGGTCACCAACTTTGAATGTCCTTGGGCGGACCAATTTGTTATGAGCTTGTACCATCTTTGCCTGGTAAAGTTCCTAATGTTGTTTTGCACTTTCTTTTATGTGAATTGGTTGGCAACAACGACTCTGAGAGATAGCATCAGAATTTCTAATGGTAGAACAACCTCGAACTCAACACGGGCATGTAGGGTGTACACTGAGTGGGAGTCCTAAACATTGTCCGATAGGCTCACAAGGCTTATAACAATTTGTTGTGCCAATCCCTTTTGTTTTCATCTAGCACTTTCTTCAAAATCTATACCAATGTCTTATTGAAGGCTTCAGCCAGACCATTTACTCTGGGATAGTAAATTGTAGAATATCTCCAATCTATCCAGTGTTGTTAAATGAAATTGTTGATTTTTGTGCTTTTAAAAGCTATCCCATTGTCAGAAATTATTCTTTGTGGTACTCCGAAATGGTAGATGACTTGGCTTTTGAAGAATTGAAGGATCTGCTATGCTGTAACCTCTCGTAACGGCACTACCTCTGCCCATTTAGAGAAATAGTCTGTAGCGGCAAGTTTAAACCTATGTCCTTTGGAAGATGGAGGGTTTATTAGGCCTATTATGTCTGTGCCCTAACACTCAAATGACCACAAGACAACGGTTGGGTGTAGCACATTCAGAGGTTGGTAAAAGACCACTCATGCACTTGGCACTGTTGACATCTTCTGGCTGTATCCATGCAGTCGGACATCATTGTTGGCCAATAATATCCAAGTCTTTTGATCCTCATTTTCATCTTTTGCCTTGACTGATGAGCGCCACACAATCCGACATGTACTTCTTTGACAATATTTTGGGATTCGGCTCTGCTTAGGCATCCTTGCCACATTTGATTGAACGATCTTCTGTAGGACGTCTCCTAATAAGGCGTAAGACATAGCCCTCTTCGTAATATGGTGTGCTGCTGACTTGTTCTCCGGTGACTTTCCAGTATGCAAATATTCTATTAATGGCTTGTGCCAATCTTCATTAATATCAGCAACTGCAATCATCTTTTCTTTTTCTTTTTCAATCTTTTATAGAGTTTCAAGGTCGATTTAAGACAAAACTTGTCTTCCTTGTATTGTGATTTCAATGGAATCCTTCGGGAGACATGCCAGCTCCTTAGCGAGTTTTGCTAGAGCGTCGGCATGGGTGTTATCTCCCTTAGGAATCCGGTAGAAAGTTAGGGAATCTGCTCTAGCAGCTTCATTATTTTTGTATGGTATTTTGCTAGCCATGATTTCAGGATCTTGTATTGTCTGGCGACTTGCTGGGTGATGAGTTGTGAGTCGCCATAGACGATAGTGTCTGTTATACCCATCGAGATTACCAACTCCAATCCGATGATTAGCACTTCATATTCTGCTTTGTTGTTGGTACATGACTCTGTCAGGTGGTATAAAAACCTCAACATACCCTTATCTTGCGTGATAAAGATTAAACCAATACCTACTTTACCTGGTATAACTGTGCCTGGTCCTTTGTCTTTTTTGGCTGACAAAGCTCCATCGAAGTACATTTCCTAACGTTGCACGCTAGAGAATTTTATTTGTAGTATCTGCTCATCTGGTAGTTCATCGTTGAGAAGGGACCCAATTGGAAGTGGGTTTGCAGCAAGAAAGTCTGCTAGAATTTATCACTTGATAGCACGGAGGGAAACAAAAGTTATATCAAATTGCAATAAAATCATTAACTATCTTGCTAGCATCCGGATAGTGTTGTTAGGGTCATCAAATTTTACAACGGATTGACTTTTAAAATTAGGTTAATCTTATGGGAAAGCATGTAATGTCTAAGCTTTTGGGCGGCAAAAATTAACATCAGACAATGCTTCTCAATAGGTGGATACCTTATTTTTGTCGGTATTAGACGATGACTCAAGTAGTAGAGTGTTTTTTCATTACCCTCCTCATTAAATTGGGCTAAGAGGGCTGCAAGAGAGTCATCTAAGCCCGCGGTATAAAGTATCAAAGGGTTCTTTAGGATAGGGGCTGCCAAAACAGGAGGTGTCATTAAATATTATTTAACGCCTCAAAAGCCCGCTCACATTCCTCTTTCCAAAAAAATTTGCTGTCCTTTTTAATTAATGCTTAGAAGGGATGACACCTACCTGGGAGATTGGAAATAAAATGTATCAGATATGCCAACTTACCCTAGAAGGAATGTAGTTGTTTTAAGGTTTTAGGAGGAGGCATTTCCGAGATAGCTTTAATCTTACCCGGGTCAATCTCAATTCCCCGATGACGGACAATGAACCCTAGGAACTTCCCGAAGGTAACGTCAAAGGCGTACTTTAAGGGATTCATTTCAAGGTCGTTTCATTGTAACTATTTGAAAATAATCCTCAAATCATACAAATGGTCTATCTTTTGTTTACTCTTGATGACCAAATCATCCACATAACATTCCACTTGCTTGTGAATGAGGTCGTAAAAAATCTTTGTCATAGCTCGTTGGTTTGTTTCTCTAGCATTCTTCAATCCAAACGACATCACTGTGTTGTAGAAAATCCCGATCGGTGTTGTGAAGGCTGTAAGTGTTGCATCCTTGGGATCCATCTTGATTTGGTTGTGTCTCGATGATCCGTCCATGAAGGAGAAATTTTCATGTGTTGAAGCGATATCTACCATCATTTCTGGTATTGATAGTGGAAACTTATCTTTTTGACATTCCTTGTTCAAATCTCTGAAGTCGACGCAAACAAGGATTTGTCCATTTTTCTTCTTGACAGGTACAATGTTAGCTAACCATGTGGGGTATTGTTATTCTCTTACAAAGTTAGTGTTTATTAGTTTCTTTACCTTCGTGATGACTTGCTGCTCTATTTTGAGGCACATTCTTCTTGGAGGCTGTTTTATTGGGGCTATATTCTTATCCACCCTGAGTTTATGAACTGCAACTTCTGCTGACAGTCCTGACATTTCATCATAACTCCATGCAAAGCAATCTTTGAATTCAGTTAACAATTTGATCAACTGTAGAGATTCTTCATCGTCAAGTAGAGAGCTTATAAATGTACGTTGAGGTTATTCTTCAGTCCCAAGGTTGATTTCCTTTAATTCATCAATCATTGATTTAATTTCCTCCTCAAATTTCGGTGGAGCATTTTCTTTAGTTGATCAGTAGAGTCATCCTCTATATCGAGGCAATCCTTTTCTGATTCACTAGTAACAACCATACAAAATTTTGAATCATCGACTGGTCCAACCGTACCAAATCCGAGACCCTCTTTCAAGTTGGTAGTTTGACTTTTAACATTCTGTAATTTTTCAAAAAGTTGAAACTTATCTTTTGGCATTTGTTTCGACAAATGTCCTTGTTGAATTAACTTTTGTACATAAGGCAAAAAGTAGCCAAAAGGCAATTCCATTAACTCATTAGGATCATCATCCAAGTTTACATGATTTTCAAGATCAGTAGAGGTAGAAGCACGAGAAAATTTGATCAACTTTGAACCAACACCACGGACTTCCTTGACCTTTAAACTCTCGACATTTTGAGGGAGAATCAGAGTAAGGGTCATAACATTCACATAGTGGTTTATCTGATCATACATTGTCTCATATTCGTCTTTCTCTAAATCTTCTATGGATATCTTGTATTGAAGTTTCTTCTTTTTGGTCATCATTATTTCATCTTCAGAACTACCTTCATCACCAATATTGATGGTTGGCCTAGTCTGTTCAGAAATTAAGTTGGTTCTTCCTCGTCCATGCCCCCGGCCTCGACCTCGGGTGCGTAAACTAAAGTCACCTCCACCAACTTGTTGCAAAAGAGTTGTGGAAGATTGCTGAAACAAAGTTGAATGGCTTTTTCTTTTTGATTTTTCTAAATCTTCACTTTTATTTGTTGCAATTTCATGAGAGAAAATAGTTTTCTATGGAGGCGCGTAGTAGGCAACATCTTCAAGAATGCCCACTTCATGAACTTAAAATGGTTGTAGATCTCCCTTGATGCAATGTTCTTGTCCTTCTTTGTAGTAATTAATGCACTAGTCTAGAGAAGATGAAACATGCTATTTTTGTGAATCCACAGTCGACCCAGTAGAGCGTTGAAAGAGGTCTGAGCGTCGATGATATGAAACTTGACAGTTGTTGCTAGTTCTCCAACCTTCATAAATAGTGTAATAGATCCAATGGCTCTTTCTCCTTTTTGGTTGAATCCTCTTAACATCATTTTTTTGGCCGTAAGCTCCTAAGCTTCAATGTCCAAATAGGCCAATCTCCGTAGACTCATTAGGTTGAGGGATGCTCCAGGATCTACTAAAACTCTAGACAACACAAATCTGCCGATGTTAACAAAGATGTAGAGTGGATGATTATGATCGGTGGTACCAAGCAGCAAATCTTCATCTGTGAAGTTTACCCCAGGCTGTTCTTTCAATGAACAAACATCATCCAAGGATGTGTTGGCAAATTGGGCTAAGCAAATCCTTGGGTCAAACAAGGCTATAACCAGAGCTTCTCTCATCTCCTTTGACAGGATCACAACATCGTAGATGTTAATCTGGGCGACAACTTTGTAAGATGAGCTAGCACTTTGTAATCCACTTTATGTGGTCCTCCAATTTTCTCTTGGTTGTGTGGTTCTTCCACTGGTGAAGGTGGTCCTTCTCGAGTTATTATCTGCTTTACTTTGTGAACTGGAGCTATTCTTGGGGGTAATTCTTTCCCGCTCCTTAAGTTCACTTCTATAATTTCTTCTTCTTGAGGTACCTTTGTTGAATCATCTAGTGTTTCTTCTTTGTCGGAAAGATCTAAGTTAATGGAAAGTGGTGTGCCCTGGCTCTCGAGGATTGGTTCCTCACTCCCGGTGCTGTCGTAGCTGGTATCGTTGATGTCTTCTTCAGTCTTGTTAGCGAGTTCATCAAACTCAAGTATAATTTAAGGATCATTTTGGGGATCAAGATAGAAGCTATATTGATTAAAATTAGTTATGTTATCACCAAAAATAGGTAAAACGTAGCCGAAATCAAAATCAATATATGCATAAGACTCTGGAGAGGCAAAAAGATAATCATATAAAGTCAGGGGTTCAAGGATTTTCTTCCCCAAATCTGAGACAACCAATCTAGTAGAGGCAACCCCTATCCTACCCCCCGTGATATCAATATTCGTAGTAATGTTCTTTTTTTTCTTTATCTTTGATGATGATGAATCTCCTGGTAAAATCTTCATCTCGAGATTGATAGGTTGAAGATTCTGAACGGAGGCATGTTTTGATGTGTTCTGGATTTGATTCAATATTTTCTTGGATGATTTTCTCCAAACTTAATTCCATTCATTTTTTCTGGTATATGTGGAAGATTGCTTCGATGAATCCTGGATTTGATTTAAGATTCTCTTGAGTTTGTCCCAAGCCATCTCTTTTATTCTTTTCTTTAGTTGGCTGACTTGCTCATCCCTTAGGAGGATAGCTCTGCACAGCTCATCTACGACGTTATCTTTGATGAGAGGTTGAGCCTCGCACGTAGATGTAGCGGCTCTGGTTTCGAAAACATGGACATCCATGAAATCCTCTTCAAGTTAATTATTATAGTCAAAGTCTTCATCATCATCAATGGAGACTCCATGTTCCCAAGCCAACTCAGAAATCTTGACTAGGAGCTTTTCAGCTTTTTCTTCAATTATTGATTCCTGAATTGCTTTAAGATCTGAAGGACCCTGCTAGAACATTTCCTCCTATTCTTCCATATCGCTGGCAATTGATGCGACAATGTTAGATACTTCAGACTCTGGCTTCATTCCATGATCTTGCCTTGCGGGCTCACTAGACTGTATCAGTACAACGCCCTTGGGTACACGCCTTCTTTTTTGATGGTGATGTCTTGAGACGAAGTGTCTCAACAGAAATATTGGTATGTCGGAGAGAAGTATGCTCCCCATGGTGCAGAACAACTACAGTACTAGGCAATTTCCTCATCTTTTCCTTTTAAATTTTAGGAATGTCTTTATAGTGGGTGATTGGTAGGATTCTCGGACCTAATCTTGACTTAACCGATAGATGGCTTGTGGTCTTGGTAGCGTTAGAAGTTGTGGTGACGATGGTGGTATCAACTTTGCTTCCCAAGCAAAACCAGACGGGGATGTGAGTAGGAAAATTTTTAGTTGACTTTCGAGATCATTTGGCGGATCTGATGTGTTTTGAAATCTCTTACTTCATATGAAGGGATATTCCATGCCCCACTAGTTTAAGTGATTTATTAACTGAACAACCCTCTTTGGCTGCTAGTTTCTAAAAAACTAAACTGACTTGGGTGATAGGAGCATGCTTCTTCCTCTCCTCACCTTGTCTATGAAGCAATGGTAATGCAGTGGAGATTTTTCAGATACTCTCATATCTATCGGCATCCACTAAAGGATGGAATCTACTTCCCCACAGAAGCGGATATGTTTTCAGTAATTTTGACCCATCTTGATGGGGATCTTCCTTAACAGGTATCTCCTTAGAAGCTTTGGCTTTAGTGGCCCTTTGAACTCTCCTGTTGCGGTTTCTCCTTTGAGTTCGGGTTAGTGGTGTAGTTCTTGAAATCGATCCAATTTCAAATACTGAAGGCGGGATAGCTAATCCCTCAGACAGACTTTTAATGATCATTACTTCTTTCCCCTTAGCAGCAGTGGGAACAACATGCTTGGTAGTTGTCGGGGTGGCAGTAGTAGTCTGGCCTTCTTATAAGATGGGAAGTACTGAAGACAACTCCAGTTAAATTCAACAGACAGCTCTTGAACTTCTGGAGCAGTGACTTTCATGACGACAAATGTCGCCTTCCCGAGGATAACCTCGTGGTCTTCAAATGTATCTTCAAACTTAATGGTAGGAACAACATTGTGGGCTTCATGGCTTGACAACAAGTTGCAAGAAAAAGTTAGCATTGGGTAGGCCATTGTAGCAACTTTAAAATAGAAAGCTCTGTGGTTAGTTATATGGACAAAACTTTATAATCTTAGTGTAAGCACTGAAAATTAATAGAGGTCGATCTGTGGACGGGTAAGTCTTAGTTTGTGGGAATTTAAAACTTTTAGTAAAAAGGTAATTTAAAAGTAGAAAATTTTAATTAATTTTGAAGCTCACGCGGTACAACACAATTTGATTTAATTTAAAAATAGCAAATCAGACTTGGAAGGGAGATGTGAAGTGTTTAGGACCTAGTGAGGGACCCATTTAGCAACACAGAATGCCCTGGTGGAACCAGTCCACCAACACAACTATTGGGGGTCCGACCCCACATGATGATTTAAAGATTCCTTAATGGCCTCCTGAACCCCTGCGTTCAAAGGTGATTGGATAGACAGTCCTGAAGTCCAAAGAGTTGACTGTACTTTCAAAAGACAGAAATGGGTAAAGTATGTCAACGGAAGAAGAGTATTTTGGTACAAGAGGGACATGAACACATTAACGATGTGTGAAGATAATATTTCCTTATTTAATTGGAGAGAAAAAACTTGTCCCCAATGGAGTCGCCAGAAGCTGTCGGTAGTATTTTTGGTTATGGAGTTGCCCGTAAGAAGCTGTCGGTCACTGGAATCAAAATCCCGTCGCCTGCTTTAGAAGCAAATTTTAATTTACAGATATATATTTAAGTTTATAAAAATATGAAATCAAACTGACCCCATATTTTTCATATTTTAAATGAAAGAGTGTTGAACCTCAAACCTTGTATCTATCCCTAAGGAAAAACACAAGATTTGAGGATGAGTTTCGATCCAATAAACTAAGAAATATATGACGTTTGTTTGGTCTGTGAAACCATTTTATTTGTCAACAATTTCTCTTATTTAATATGAAGAACTAAATAGGGTTTATATTAAGCTGGATTCAAATGAGCTTTCTATAAGGGCAAGCCCCTATAGTTAATTACAACCTAAATGACCAAAGTCATCTAAGAAAACTCTCAATAAAAACCAAGAAATATTATCTTCAGCAATTTTAAAGGATAGGACTTTTCAACGAGATCAGACAAAGAGGTGTGAAAAGGGATTGACTCAAATTTAGAACATTTTCTTTTGGAATCCAAAGGAGGAATAACTAAGGGATGTCATGGAACCGGAGGAGAACCTTGGTGACTTCCTAGTCTATCCTATTGTTTGATTTCAGCTTTGAGGAGAAATATTTAGGTTTTTCATCCTATCAATTTTATTTAATTAGGGCTTACATTTGTATGAAATGATTTCACAAATAGCCTGGAAGATGTGAGGATTTAGGTCGTGACGGACGAAAACCTCAGAATCCTAAGGCGAGTTAGGGCTTAGATTGCACAATAGAGCTGTACAAAGGCCTAAAGATAAGATGAGGATTTATGTTGCATAAGAAAACAACCTCAAAGTCATATGGCTTCGTTGTTTAATTCTAAGGAAGGAAATGTTTAGCTGGGGAAGACATGTTTTGCTTTTGAAGATGGCTATGCACCCACCATGCTAGCTCCAAGCTCTTTACCGTGATGAGTTTGAGTTTTTTGGGGTGTCAAGTTATGATTTCAAATTAGGTGGCCCTATGTTGAAGTTATTTAAATGTTAAGGGGAATGTTAAAGTTGATTAGAGCGACACCGATTAGGATCCTACGGTTTCCTCTTTCCGGCACCACTATTTTCTATTGGATTCACTTAGTTTAAATGAATTTACTAAACTCAACTTAATGAGTTTCATAATTTCATTTAGACTTTGGGAAGCCTCGTTAGCAACCGTAAGTTACCTCCTAAGAGGGATTCTCGATCATCCGATAGAAACATCTTAATTTAGTTGTAATTATAGTTTTTGTGTTGTTTGTGATTACATTTTGAGTTGTTTTATATTTTGAATGTTTTAGAGGTGATTTTTACCTTGGTTTATTTTAATTTTGGTTTTGGGTTTTGGTTTTGTGGCTATCCTAACAGTTTTGGTTTTCATACAGGGTGGCATCGTTGTTTAACATGCAAGTTTTTTAAACTATAAAAAGCGTACCTGGCAAGTCTTCTCGTTCCACCACCACTGCTCTGGGAAGGGAAGCTTCAATCGAGGTGATTGACACGTTTGTGGAGGTCCAATGAGGCTAGGGATTGAGCCTCTTGCTGTGGTGAAAAATCTTGGTATGAATTCGACCAAACTCAATTTCAGATGTTGGTCTAGAGCTATGTTAGGGGCTCTGTATGAGAGGGATTTGATGGGGCCTCTTCTTCCTTCACTGTGGTGATGGTTAGGGTGAGTTTAATTGGAGTTTGATGGACATTGGAGCTATGGGGAGTTTTGTCCTGGTTTTGGTTGAAGTTTGAGCTCCAAATTGAGCTTCCATAGTGGGGATTTGTGGGGGAAATGATTAGCTTGAGCTGAGGATGACTCAAAAAGGCTGTGGGATCAATTTGGAGGTGTCTCTTTGAGAAAATTTCAGCACCTCCTCTTATGACCATGGATGTGAGGTTTTATAAAATTGGCTTGGGGTGGCTGTCATGGCCAATTGGGTGGTGAAAAAGTTTGCTTAGGTGGAGGGCAGAGGAGCTCTAAATTTAAAATGGGATGAGGTGGCCTCTAGATTTGAATTAGGTTTGATTCCATGGGGGTGGCTCTTGGTTTGTCCATTTTCCGGAGATTAGGCTTACCGACAAGGCTAGAAGAGGTGGCTAGGAGGTCAGGTGAGCCAGGAGAATATGTCACAACAATTTATTTGGGCAGCTGCTTAGTTTTAGCAAAAATACCTTAGGCATAAGCAATTTTCAAAGCAATTCCCTTAATTTGGGGATTCTTTGGTCCATGTCTCATTTAGGTGGTTCCATGGGGTTTAGTATGATCAATAAAGTTTAAAATTTGGCTGTGGTGGTCTTTGGTTGGTCAATTTGGCTTGATTGGTTCAATTTTTGGTGAAGGGCTCCATGTAAGTCAATTTGGCTTAAAGTTGGTTTAGGTTAGACTAGCCATAAACTTGAGCCCAATTGATTGATCAATATTGTGTAGATGATTGTAATGAACATTTTTGGTGAAGGATTAAAGTGATTTTGAGTTCAATTAGGGGTTCAATTTGAGGGGTTTTGGGATTTTGATAAATTTGGGCATGCTGGGCTAGACTTGGGTCTAGATTGTTGAGAATGGTCAGGAGAAATGTTATAAAGGGTTTTTAACATGAATTGGGTGCCAATTTTGGGGCCAAGGCATTCAATTTGGTGGAATTTGGAGGCATAGACAATTTTGGGTAAATTTGGGGATTTTTGGATTTAAGTTGAAATTAAATGAAATTGAGGTTTCACCAAGGCCAATTGAAGGTCAAGTTTGATGTTTAAGAATTTTATGAAGAATTTTCAACATAAATGGTGACAAATTGAGTAGGCTATAGGTTTAATTTGGTGAGACCAAGTCATATGGCCAAAATTGGGGGTAAGCTGGGCCAATTGAGCTTTGATTTGATTTGGATTGCTCATATGGAAGGTGAATTTGAGTTTAGAATTGAAATTGGGGGAAATTGGGACGTACTTGATGGACATTTGAAGTAAATTTGGAGCAACTGGGCCTTTAAAGGAAAATTAGGGGTTTTGGTCAAAATAGTCAAATTAGGTCATGTGGTTGTTGAGAAAAATGAAATTGAGAATATTTGGAAGGTTTTGAGAATATTTGGGATTTTTTGAAATTTTGAGCTAAGGAGGGGCATTTTGGTAATTTGGCAATTTTTGATGATTTTGGGTAATTTGGATGTTTTCAAAAGGTTTGAAATGCTTTTTGAACAAATTTGAGCATTTTGGATGAATTTAGGAATTTTGGCTAAATTTTGGGTTTCAAAGGTATTTAGGTAATTTGGGGTAGTTTAGGGGCAAAAAGGCCAAGTTGGGTATTTTTGGTAGAACTGGGGTGCCAACCACCATAAATAAGCTATGGACCAATGGAAACCCCATTTGGGTCTTTTATGTACTGGTCTTAACTCAACCCTAGTCTAGGGACAGAGGGTTCAGGGGACCATCTACATGAGTCTCCTAGAGGATTAAGGGATCAAAGTTGAGGAACTTTGGTTTTGTATTTTTGAGTGATTTTGAGTGAGGTGAGTACCTTAGCTCTAGAACAACACCCAGGGTCAACCTTATGGTCAAGCAGTCCCATGGGAACTCTCCTTGTGGTCCCCCATAATGACTCCACCTACTAAGTGTTAAAGGATTAGGACCGGTATGTGGAACTTCGAGTTGAGTAAAGGGGAGTTTAGAATTTCTAATGGTGAGGGTTCCTTTATAATTTTCTAGGAATAGTCAACAGGAAAGTCATATGGCTAGAGCTAAGGCTACTAAAGAGGAAAGCTAGACCTCAACCAAAAGTAAGGTCAACATGATCCCAAATGCTAAAGGTGGGAGTAGGACGAAGACGTACGGTTTTGAGGGAGTAGAATAGAGGTCTATAGTCCCGAGTGCTAAGGTGGGAGTAGTACTGAGGCCTACGGTTCCGAAGGAGTAGAACGAATGTATTCATTCCCAATTGCTAAGGAAGCTGAGATAATTGCAGAGATCGTGGAGGATTTTGTGAAGTCCAAAAATTATTGAAAATTCATGGAATCTTTTGTAAAATGTGAAACTTTGTGAATATGATGCAAAAGCTCGTGAAATATGTGCAAAGTGTGAGTTGTGGAAATTTGTGTGGGGAATGAGGAATGTGAGAGAGATGCAAAGTGCGGAGTTTTAGGGAAAATTATTTACCATTTCATCAATTTATATTCCCTTAATTTTGAATTTTAAGTCTCATTCATGATTAGATTTTTTTGTATTATTCTTTATTCGTTATAATTTAAGACCACCACGTGGTCATTAGGCTTTTCATCATTCTCACAGAAGAGCAAGTTAATAATATATGCTGAAATCCAAAATAAACTTTGTTAAATGGCTTCAAACATACAGTTCAACTGAACATATGTCGAAACAATCCTTGAATACATCAGTGGAAGCTGTATAATATATCATGTCACCTGGGATATGCTTGTGATCAACCTAACCTTCTAAGCCACACTTCAAGAATAAGGTCATTTTGTGTATAGTTAAAGGTACAGTTATCTCATAGCTCATACGACTGTAACTCCTCCAAGTCTTGGTCTTGTTGGAATTTGTACGGTACTATGCTATTATACATTCTTTGCAATGTGATTGAGACTCAGTGGCACGACACTCCAGAGATGTAGTGTTTTACCAGGTCTACTCCTTTTTCTTTTAAAATCAGCACTGAACCAATTGGACGTGGGATCTCAATTGAAACAATAAATTCTCTAGGTTCGACAATATCTATCTTTTTCTCGAATAGGTTGTTGCTCTTGCTCTTGAAAGAAACTGTACAAAATGGTATGATAAAATCATGGTGATCTATGTGAGGAGGAATGCAGTCTCCTTCTTCATAGTTGTTGATGATGCAGCTGTTATGGATGTAATCTGCTGGTAGTATACTCCATCTTACCATCCTCTTAATCATGAGCTTTATAGCGGACGACAGGGGATCCACCTCGTCATATCTCTGAATGCCCGGGGGGTTCCCTTGCTTGTCCTTAATGAAGTTGTAACAACATCCACATTGGATGGTGATTCTTCTTTTTCCACACATCCACTTCTGTGGTTCTGAATATGTCTTCTTCATCAATAAAGCAGCTTGGCTTTTATCCAATAAATAAAAAATGTAATCAAGAACATTTCTTTCATTACTTCTTGAGAATACTCCAATATGTAGTTCCAATCCTTCCAGGATATTAACAAATTTTCCCTAGATCTCCTCATAATACACCAATTTTTACTTCCATACCTTGTTCATCCTTTCTAGCTCTAATGTAGGAATCCTCTACGAATGTCAGGGTCGCTTCTATATCTCAACCTCTGAGGAATCCACGATGATGGTGGCTCCGCAAACTGTGGTATGTATGGCTCAACCTCTTGGTGCTCTTCACTCCTGAACCTCATGCTGACAGATGTGTATTCTTCAAATCTCTCGTACCACTCTAGGTGGAGGATGTTACACTCAAGGAATAATATGAATTCTTCTGTCGATGGTGCCCTTCTCGGGATTTTTGCATTACACATGAGGCATTCCGCTCACAGCTCATCGGGGATCATTAAAGATCTAGGCTCCGTAAATGACTCTGGCTTGTCCTCTATGATCGACAAACTGGTGGAAGTCTGCTTCAAGTTCAGGTCGTAGACTTCTTCATCATGAATATAAGTAAGCATCACAACTGCTTCCTTGACACGTCTCTTTTCCAGCCACTCCAAGGCTCTATGCTTACAATTGTTGGCATTCCTGCATTGCAGCCTCCTCAGCGGTGCATCCAAAATCCTTTCTGTGGAAGCATTGAATAAGTCCCCCATCGGTGTTGTAATCATTAACTTCAAGTGACTGATCCTTTCCATCAGGTCTTGCACATCTTGGAAATGTTTTTGCCATCTTCCTCTTCAATGTAGAATCCTCTTTGGCACTAATTCTTAATAGTGGCTGCAACCCTTCTTCTTCTCAGCAGCTGACTATACTCATCAGGGGGCCTTCGTAGCCTACATTGACTTAACTTTAGCCCAATTCAAAATTCACAATGCCGCCTCGCACTACCTTCTCTTTGTCAAGGGTGAGATTTAAGCCATTTTTAAAGGAGAATATTAGCTTCTGACCCGACATTTTCCTGCAAAAGATAGGAAAATATCAGTGCCCTAAAATTCAAAATGAACAAAAAAAATAACAAAATGTCATTAAGTGGATTTTAGGATCATACAGGTGTAAGCATGTTATTTAATTTAATTTAGTAAAATTCAAAATTTTAAGGGAAGATTTAATAGTGCAAATTTTGATTTTTTTTTATTAAACTTGATTTTATTACAAAATTTAGACCCAGTCACAGATACTGGCCAAATAGCCATCCTCAGAACAAGTGTCACTTTCAAAATTCATCCCAGAGAACATTAAGTTCTAAAATATTTCTTCAAATATTGCCCATTGAATGGTAGCATGGGCCTTCCACCTTCAAAATCCACTAACTGGCAAGATCCTTCTGAATATAATTTCTCCATGACAAATGGTCCCTCCTAAGCTGGTTCAACCTTTCCACCTATCTTGCAGTGTGCAAGTATAGGTCTCCTGAGGATGAGTATGAGTTCACCAACATTCTACTTTCTTGGGCAGACCAGTTTATCATGGACCAGGATCATCTTTGCTTGATAGAGTTCTAGAATCTCTTGTGCTTCTAATCATTTTCCTTTGAGACTCTCCAATTCTGCAAGTCTGAGTTTGGCGTTATTTTCTACTGTAATCTGCTTAGTGATGAAGACTTTGAGAGATGGTAGTTAAACTTGTAATGGGAGTATGACCTCAGACCCATACACGAGCGCATACTGTGTACACTGAGTTGGAGTTCTGAACGTTGTCCGATATACCCACAAAGCTTCTAATAACTTCTCGTGCCATGCCTTCTTATTCTCGTCCAATGTTTTCTTCAAAATTTGGATGAGCATCTTATTTAAAGCTTTAGCTAGGGCATTCACTCTGGGATAGTAAATCGTAGAGTTCCTCCAATCTATCCCATGTCATTTAATAAAGCTATTGATCTTGGTGCTCTTGAAGGCTAACCCGTTGTTTGTGGGATGTCGAAACGTTAGATGATCCGACTCTTGAAAAATTGAAGAATGTAGTACATTGTAACCTCTTGTAATGGCACTTTCTCTATCTACTTGGAGAAGTTATTTGTGGCTACCAGAATAAACCTATGTCCCTTCAAATACAGAGGGTCTATTGAACCCACTATATCCGTGTGCCAACACTCGAATGGCCACAAGGCGACGGTTGGGTGTACCACATTCAGAGGATGGTGCAAGTCCACTCCATGCAGCTGACACAGGTGATACTCTCTGACTATATTCAAGCAATCTATCAACATCGCTGTCCAATAATATCTGAGTCTCTTAATTTTCATCTTCATCTTTAAACTTAACTGTTGAGCACCACACAATCTGGCGTGTACTTCTTTGACGATATCTTGTGATTTTGCTCTACTTAGACATCATAGCCACATATGATCGAATGAACTTCTGTAGAGGACATTACCTACCAGAGCATACAACATAACTCTTCTCATGATATGATATGCTTCTGACTTATCATTTGGTAGTCATCTTGTTTGCAAATATTCTATTAATGGCCTACGACAATCTTTAGTATTGTCCACTAATGCTAATATTATCTCTTCTTCTTTTCCAAACTTGCATAGATTGTTGAGGTCAATCTTTGACAAAAAATGGTGTCCTTGAACTGTAATATTGATGGAATTCTCCAGCAAGTATGCCAATTAGATTCATCAAATAGGATGAAACTGAGAATAGAATCAAGTAGCAACATTATACAGCTTATAAATGTGATTTATCCAAGAAGAATTTATATCCACATATTGCCTTCTCACATAAACTAAATCATTAGATTCATGAGATAAATTTGCATAGAATTCTCTAACAACAGATATCACATCGACGATAGTGAAATAGAAAAAACTCTCAAATTGTTGCTCTACAATCATATATTCTATAGTTTTACCAGGATGAAAGAAACTTTGTTCTGCAATCAATCTCTTAGATTGCAGATTGTTCTTTTGGTCCTGTACTTTCATGCTAGTGAATTTATCAACATCAAAAACTCCCTTTCTTTTTCCTCTTTTCATTTTAGGAGCCATGAAAAAATCTAGAAATTCCAAATAAACTTCCAATAAATCTCAAATATATGATTTTTAGGCTTGAACAAACACATTCTAAATTAAATAATCATTCACACAATGTGGAAGAAATCCATGGTGAAATAAAAAACTTGCAATGCAAAGATGGAAGATCTTACCCAAAGATGATGAAATATAGAGTTTAAAGTCATTTCTCCAAAACAATCAAGAACAAATCCAAGTCCTTGGGGAGGAAAAATATGAAAAATAGAGGAACAAGATGAACCAAGGTCAAAAATGGCGTCAACCAGCGGTTCATTCCCTAAAACTTGCTGTTGAGTTGGCTCGGTGCTATAACGCCAAGGATGGCGCTATAGCACCATTCAAATGCACCTAAAATTTTAAGATTTTTTTTATCACGACATAAAATAAAAAATTTAAGCTATTTAAAGTATAATTTTTCAATTTTAATGGCCATTTTTGGGTTCGACATCATTCTAAAGTCTAACATTCAAATACTCAATTCATCATATAAGGTATTCATTTAACAATAACACAGGACTAGTTCTCTTATATTAATAATTTTTTTAAAGCAAATGACACAACAAAATCATAGATAAAAGCAAATACAACACAAACGCAACATCTAGAAGTTATAAAGCCTTAACAAACATAACATTGACATAGAAGAACTAGTTACTAACACATTTATCTTTCTATGGAATCACTTTAGACCCAGTTGTGATCAGAGGTGTCATTCTCCTGTTCACCCACCAAAAAATTCCAATTGTAGGAATGATAAAAAAGAGTACAAGGAAATTTTGAAGTGAATTTCTCATCTATCCACTTGTTTGCACTGTACATTGACACATGAAAATCTTGAAAACATGCTAAATTGTTGAATTGGAGTTTCAACTGCCAATCCAAATGCTAATTCTGGTAGAACTTGTTTTCAAGTTTGTTTTATAATTGAGAGATCTCACCTTCAATGTTCCCAAGTTTTTCCATAAGTCGAACCAAACTTAATGCAAGAAATTTTTTGAAATACGTCTGAGCATCCTTGCGCACCTCTTCTTATCTTTAAATCTCCCATTTTCATTGCTGTCCAGGATCCTTAAAGTAGAAATTGATTTATCCACTCTCAAATATCACCAAAATGATAAAAAAAGTCAAAGGAACACTTTCCTTCCCATCCTCTGATTTAAAGAGAAAAAGAGGGAAGAAAACCAAACTTTGGCGGTTCCAAGAGAGATACTCGAATTGTGGTGCTACGGCGCCATACCAACTTTATCAATATCCAAATTTCTTCCAATCTTCAATTCCATTAATATAATAATTTTTTGTTCCAACATAATCATGTAAAACTCCAACTTACATAACAAAAACTCATCACAACAAAATAAACAAACAAGTCAATCACACCGATAACTAAGGGTTGCCTCCCATAAAGTGCTTGGTTTAACGTCGTCAACCCGACATATCCAATATATTTAATCTGGTTGACCCAACATTAAAATCTTCTCAAATGTAGAACTATCTCCACTTATATAAGCTTTTAACCTGTGTCCATTTACCTTAATTATCCTTCCAGTCTTATGATGCGCTGTATTTGTGGTGCATTGTAAGTACCTTTCAATATTAAAATACACACAAGAAATCACAAATAGTAAATATGCAGTTCAATCCATATAAAAATAAATTAAGTATAATTAATTTTATCTCTTAAAATCTTTAAGCTGCCAAATCATAATAATAATGTAAGTATATGTATCACTCAAGTAATAAAGAGCTTTAATGGAGCCATAAGTATCGATCCCACAGTGAGTTGCAAATTCTTATAGTTATAATGTAAAACACAATATTCAAACTACAAAATTTAAGTACGTAAATCAAATCTAAAGTAAATTTATTGTATGGTAATTAAAATGCAGTTAAAAGAACTACATTAACTAAGATATTTGCTAAACATCAAAAGTAAAATTATAAAAACTAACTAAAGTTTTGTAAAGAAGGGTTCAAATTTAAGAAAGCATCATTCCCCTTTAAATTTGATTTTATAGATTGTGAAGTAACTAAAATCATTTAAAATACATATATAATTGTATTATGCCAAATAAGACAAATCATATTCCTTACCCTTTGAGAGTGCATAAAGAAAAATGATTAATCTAGAGTTTGGTCCCTAAATCCATGGTTAGGTTGAGAGGATACTGGTTGCCACTCCAATGCTTTCACTTCTCCCTCCGCTGAGGGCTAACAATCTTGCCTTAGTTTCCAAGAAACTTGACCAAAGTGTGGATTTTAATCTATCACCTTCAAAACTCCAATTATGCGCCAATCAAAGTACATTTCCTTATTTATTTGCATGCAACGCCATAGACTACATTCTCACCCACGAAATTGAATGTGGCTCTTACCTTGTTGCTGAAAGCATAGTCCTTTCTGATCTTATGTTTGCTAAAAAATTTTAACATTTCAATTGACTAGATCGAAAAAGTAAATGAAGATCAGAGTTTGAATCGTCACAACTTATTGATATTTAAAACCTTACATAATAAAATTAATTCTTCACGAAACCATATATCATTGTAGGAGCAAGGATATAGATGACTACTCAGAATTCATTAGCAGGATACGACAAAATAAAGATCTTACATATAAAAATAATTTAAAAAATAAAGAGAGGAAAGAATACAACTTGTATAACACTCCTTCTCAAGAAAATCTTTTGAAGTTTTCTTTAATCACTTTCTCTCTTTACAATCACACTCAATTCTCTCTTAAAAATGTAATGAAAAGATATCTGATGCACCAAAAATATATGCATTTTTAGACCTATATTTTATACTAATTTTTTGTGATATTGCACTTTAAAGGAAGGTATTTTTTGGTTTTATTGTAGGTTGATGATTTTTAGCACTTGAATAAAAATGAAGCAAAAAGGATGAAATTTGGAGTCAAAATGGCATTTTGGAAAAAATACTCAGCGCAAACGGTGCCAGCAAGGATGCCGATGGCTCCAGCAAGGACACCGATGACTCTAGCATAAAACAGGACTCCAAAACATTGTGGGCACCGATGGTGCCATTTGGAAGAAAACAAAAGATTTAATTCAAGCCTCTAGCGTCGATGGCGCCATCGTGGGCGCCAATGGTGCCAATGTCGGTGATGGGCAAAATTCTAGAAGGTTCAATGAATTTGGATGCTTTTTGAAGAGTTATTGAACACTCCTCTTGGAAAACAGACATGATGCTTGATTTAGAGCAAAAATTGATCAGAAAAAGGGGTTGTTAAGAGAGGGAGAGAAGTGTTCTATAGTTTGTGTTGTGAGTTTAAGTGTGATTTTCTCCTAAGATTTGTTAAGAGAGGGAGAGAAGTGAAAGATTTCTTCTTCCATACATCTTCAAAGAGAAAATCAAGAATCTTGTAAAGAGAGAAAGAGTCCAAGAGAGGCTACAAAGGAGTTGCTTTGAGGAAGAGTTACAGATAAGTGGCATTTTTGTATTATTGTTGTATAAACTTTCTTTTATTTATGAAATTCATATTTTGTCGTATCCTTCTCATGAGGTATGAGTAGTTTTTTTTGTCTTTCTCCCTACTCTAAGATATGGATAATTTAGATGTCGCAGTTTTAAAATATAAAATAAATTGTGATGATTTTTCACTCAGTTCTTAATTTACGTTTTGATTTGGCCAATTAAAATGTTAACATCTGTTGCAAAACTTACTATCCAGGAAATGAATTATGAGTTTTACAAAAAAGTGAGAATCACATTTGATTTCATGAAGGAGTGTTTCATTCATGGAATTGGGTGCAAATAAATGGGGAAATATATATTATTGGGCGAAGAATTAGAGATTTTAGGGTGACAGAATAAAATCCCCAATTTGGTCTTAGTGTTTAAGAACTAACGTGAGCGTTAGCCTTCAGGGGAAGGGAAGTGGGAGCTCTAGAGTGAGAGCTAGTATCCTCCCAGCCTAACCACAAATTTAGAGACTAATCCTAAGATTAGTCAATGATTCTCTATAACACTTAACTAAGGGTAGAGAATTAAAATTGCTCCTATTTGACACGAAACAAATTCAAATTATTTCTCTCTCAATTAACCAAAAACTCATTGTAGTGGAAAACATGCTTTCTCATATTTGGTAGCTTTATAACAAAAACATAGTTTGGTAGCTATAATTTAACTTTACTTTACAATCTTGCTAGTAGTTGATATTTTAGTTCTGACAACACCTTAAATATTTGCAATCAGTGTAGTAGACTTTCCTTATTGTTGTTAATTTCCTAATTTAAATTACCATTTCTAATTTAAACCTTCCTTGTGGGATCGATATTTGGGGCTTAAACAGAAAATCTTGTATTACTTGATAATGATACGTATACTTGCATAAAATCCAACATAAATTGCTTCAATTTCTTATTTTATAAATATTGAACCAAGTTTTTTTGGCATTGTTGCAAAGCGGGGTCAACTTTATTACTTTTACACAACTATAATTTTTGGGATTAAGTTTTTGACACTATTGTTGGGGATTAAAATCTTTAAGTAGTGGCGTCAACTTAATAAATACTTGCATATAAAAAATCGGGATCAAGTTTTTTGCGTCGTAGCCGAGGAAGGTGACGGTAAATTAAATATATTTGATAAATTAAAAAATTTAGCGATAAATATAAAATATAAAAGAAATTAAAAAATAAAAAATCATAAAAAATATCATTTAAGAGTTATTTAAAGAAATTTTTCTTTGCTTATTTTATTTGTTTATGCATAGTATTAGATCTGATGGTTTATTACCTTACGATCCATAATTAGAACATACTATTAGAAAATTTAAAAAAAAAACAAAAATAAATTTGAAATTTAAAACAAATGGTGAATAACATAAATAATCAAATAAATGAAAATCGACAAAAACCTTTAAAAGATTATGTTAATCCTACAACAGATAAACTTCACTTGACTCTTCAAAATCTTGATGTTGCTACTAATTCATTTGAGCTTAAACCTTCTATTATCCAAATGGTACAAAATAATTAGTTTGAAGGAATACTATTAAAGATTTTAACTTACATCTTGCTAGTTTTTTTGAAATATTTGCTACTTTTAAATATGATAGAGTGTCTAATGATGCTGTCAGGCTTAGACTTTTTCCTTTTTCATTAAGGGATAAAGCTAAAGCTTGGTTAAATTCATCACTTAGATCTATCAGAATTGTGGAGAACTATCACAAAAATTTTTGGCTAAATATTTTTCACCCTAAAAAACTGCTAAGCAAAGAAATGATATTACTTCTTTTTGTAAGTTAGAAGAGGAATCGATATATGAAGCCTGAGAAAGAATTAAAGATCTTCTTGGAAATGTCCACAGCATGCTTTACCAAATTGGTTAATAATTCAAACCTTTTATAATGGATTAGTAGGATCACTTAGATCTATTATAGATGCTGCTGTAGGTGGATCATTAATGTCAAAACCTTTTGATGAAGCATATTCTTTAATAGAGGAAATGGATACTAGTAATTTTCAATGGCTACCTGAACGGATAAATCTAAAGAGAGTATCTGGTATTCATGATTTTGATGCGATGTCTATTTTAGCATATCAAATTGCCACTATATCAAAGAAGATTGATCAAATTGGAGTGAACTATTCTCAAATACCACCAGTGTTAGCGAAAAATTCACCAGGACAAATAATTGATACTCAAATGTCTTATGAAAATATTAATGCTATAAATAATAGAAATAATAATCCCTATTCTAATTATTATAATTCTGGATGGAAAAATCACCTTAATTTTAGTCGGAATAATTATAACAATTCGGTGAACACCGCAGGAAATTCAAATAACCAAGGGAATCCTAACTATAGATCTTATTATCCTCCTGGATTTAATAATAACTCACAAGTTAAGGAGAAGAAGTTGACTATGGAAGAAGTAATTTTGAACATGGGAAATCAAATACAAAATTAAGGGGCTACAATTATGAATATTGAAAATCAATTAGGACATATTGGTACTGCACTTAGTAACAGACCTTCGGGAATTCTTCCTAGTACTATTGAAGTTAATCCAAAAGATATGAATAAAGAGAAAATTAAAGCTTTTCAATTAAGAAGTGGAAAAGAAGTGAAAACAAGAATCCAAAGAGAAACTGAAGTTAAGGAGGAGAAGGTAGAAATTGAAAGCAACAGTGATGAAAATAATCCAAGACAAATTTCCTTAGAAAAACTGCTACCTTCGTTCCCTCAATGACTGAAGTAGAAGAATAAAGATAAAAATTTTACAAAATTTTTGGAAATCCTTAAAAAGTTAATAATAAATATTCCTTTCACTAAAGCTTTGGAACAAATGACAAGTTATGTGAAATATGTGAAATTTATGAAAGATATACTAAACAAGAAAAAAAAGTTTATAAGTCACGAGACCATTGGACTCAGTGAAGAGTGTAGCGTAATTATTCTAAAAAAGCTTCCTAAAAAGTTAAAAGATCATGGTAGTTTTACTATACCTTGTGCTATTGGCGAAAAGTTTTTTTGGAAAAGCCTTATGTGATATTGGAGCAGTATTAATCTAATGCCTCTATCAATTTTTAAATGTTTAGATTTAGGAGAGATTTCCCCTACTACTGTAACTCTTCAGTTAGCTTATCGATCAATAAGTTCTCCTAAAGGAGTTATAGAATATGTATTAGTGAAAGTGGATAAATTTATTTTTCTGAGACTTTATTGTATTAGATATGGAAGAAGATAGAGAGATTTCTATTATTTTGGGGAGACCATTTCTTACAACAGGGAGAGATGTGATAGATGTGCAAAAAGTAGAATTAATAATGGGAGTCAATGATCAAGAAGTAACATTTAATATAACAAAAGCTATGAGATATTTTGTGATAAAAAATATAATGAATGTTTTAGAATGGAAGTTACTGATTATCTAAGTAATGAGTGATTTAAGGGAATGTTTGAAGAAAAATTAAGGGAAGAAGAGTATTTTGAGAATGAGAATGGGAAAAAAAAAGAGAATTTAGATTATGTTCATGACAAATTTGAAATTTTAGACGTTTTGGAAAATGATTATAAAAATCTTATTACTTCAAGTATTAAACCACGTGAACTACAACTAAAGGTACTACCTGCCCTTTTAAAATATGTGTTTTTAAGAAATTCATCTACATTGCCTGTTATTATATCTTCTTTTTTAAATAAAATTCAGGAACAAAAATTAGTAAAAATTTTGAAAAGATATAAAAATGCCTTTGGATGGACCTTAGCAAATACTAAAGGAATTAGTCTTCAATTTATATGAATAGAATTCTATTGGATTAACAATATGAACCTAAAATTGTTCCTCAAAGGATATTAAACCCAATAATGAAATAAGTTTCAAAAAAAAAATCTTAAAATGGTTAGATGCTGGAATTATATATTCTATTTTAGACAGTTATTGGGTAAGTCTGATTCACTGTGTTCTAAATAAAGGAGGAGTGACAGTTGAAGTAAATGAGAAAAATAAATTAATTCCAATAAGATAAGTTACTGGCTAACAAATTTGTATAAACTATAGAAAATTAAATATTACCACCATGAAAAATAATTTTCCTTTATCATTTCTAGACCAAATGTTGGATAGATTGGCTAGAAAAAAATATTACTTCTTTTTAGATGGACATACATGGTATCATCAAATTCCAAATGCTCTTGTGGATCAAGAGAAAATAACATTTACAAGCCGTTATGGAACATTTGCTTTTTGTAGAATGCCTTTTGGACTATGTAACACACCTGTGACATTTCAACGATGTATGATGTCAATTTTTAGCAATTTAATTGAACATGGAATGGAAGTATTTATAGATGATTTTTTTTAATTCAGAAATTCATTTGAATTATGTTTAAAAAATTTAGAAAAAGTTCTGAAACTATGTGAAAAAATCAACTTAGTATGAAATTAAAAAAAAATGTTAATTTATGATTGCAGAATGAATTGTACTTGGGCATAAAATTTTTGAATATGGCATGGAAGTAGATCCAGCAAAAATTGAAGTTATTGCAAAATTACCGCCTTCTGCTACAGTTAGAGGGGTAAGAAGTTCTCTAGGACATGCTGCTTTCTACAGGAGTTATATAAAAAAAATTTCAAAAATTACTAAGCCATTATGCCAAATTTTTGGAAAGGATACAAAATTTAATTTTAATAAGAAATGCATAAAATGATTTGAACTATTGAAAGAAAAATAAATTATTGCTCCTATCATAGTTCCACTTGAATGAGAGAAACCATTTAAAATAATGTGTGATGGGAATGATCATGATATTGAAGCTGTTTTAGGAGAAAGGTATGATAAAGTTTTAAAGTAATATATTATGCTAATAAAACTTTAAATGATGCTCAAATTAATTACACCACTACTAAAAGAGAGTTATTAGCTATTATCTATGCATTTGATAAGTTTAGACCTTACTTAATTGGAGCTAAATGTATAGTGCATACAGACCATTCAACTATCAAATATTTGTTGCAATAGAAAGATGCTAAACCAAGATTAATTAGATGGGTACCTCTGTTGCAAGAGTTCAATTTGGTGGTAGTAGATAAAAAGGGAAATGATAATCAAATAGATGATTATTTGTCTATACTAGAACAAGAAATATTAACTGATTTTGTAAATGAAATTTTGGAAACTTTTTCTGATGTAAAATTATATAATATTGTTATAAAGAATATACCGTGGTAAGTCAATATAGTAAATTATATTGTGAGTGATATTCTACCACCAGATGTAAAGAATTAACAACTACAAAAAATTATTCATGATTTAAAATTCTATTTTTGGGATGACCCATGTTTATATAAATAGTGTAAAGATTTGATCATTAGAAGGTGTGTGCCTTATGAAGAAACAAAACAAATAATTGAACAATGTCATGATTCTAAATTTGAAGGACATTTTGGAACTAGTAGAACTACAGATAAAATTTTACAAGCTGGATTTTAGTTGCCAACTCTTTTTAGAGATATTAAGGAATATATTAAAACATATGATCGATGTCAGCAAGTAGAAAATATTTCTAGAAGAAATGAAATGCCTCTGAATTACACATTGGAATTTGAATTTTTTTATGTGTGGGGATAAGATTTTATCGAACCATTTATGTGTTTGTTTGGAAATTTATATATATTATATGTCCAAATGGATATAAGCTATTGTTGTACCTAAATGTGATGTTCAAAGTGTTATTAAATTTTTAAATACAAACATATTTACAAGATTTGGAATGTCAAGAGTGATTATTACAGATGGAGGATCCTATTTTAGGAATAAGAGGATCGAGAAATTGCTTAGAAAATATAATATTATGCATAGATTCTCTACTGCCTTTCATCCCCAAACTAGCGCTCTAGGAGAATTATCAAATCATGAAATAAAGCTAATCTTAGAAAAAGCTGTAAATCCTTATAAATTGCTTTGGTCTGCTTGATTAGATACTGCACTATGAGCATGCAGAACTGCTTATAAGACTCATATTGGAATGCCCCATATATAATTATATTTGGTAAAACATGCATCTTACCAATAGAATTGGAACATAAATCATGTTAGGCTATTAAGAAATTTAATTTTAATCTAAAGGATGCTGGTAAAAAAGATTGTTACAACTCAATGAACTTGAGGAGATTAGAAACAAAGCACATGATAATGCAAAAATCTATAAAAATAAAATGAAAATATGGCATGATCGGAAGATAATAAAAAAGAAATTTGAACATGGACATGAGGTTCTATTATATAATACTAGATTGAGATTATTCTCAAGAAAACTGAAATCTAGATGGTTAGGACCATTTAATGTGTTCAAAGTCTATCATTATGGAACTATAGTTATTAAAAATCCAAAAATTGGAATGATATTTAAATTTAATGGGCATCAATTGAAACATTATTATGAAGGGCACATGCCACAATTTAAAGAAATTTTAATGTTAAGTCATCCTGATTAAACATTTGT
>JXCR01148351.1:186524-232564 GCA_002079205.1 Phalaenopsis hybrid cultivar
AATGTAATTAACTATAGGGGCTTGCCCTTATAGGAAGCTTTTCTCGAACCCAGCATAATATAATCCTTATATGAAATAGGGGAACTTGTCAGCCAATACATTGGTTTCACAGATCAAAATGGGTGTCATAACTTTCTTTAGTTTATTTGATCGAGCCTCACCCTCAATTCTTGTGTTCATCCTTCGGGATAGATACAAGATTTGAGGTAAAGCGCTCTTTCATTTAAACTATGAAAATTATGGGGTGAGTTTGACTTCATCTTTTTCAAAATTAAAATACAACAAAGTACTAAAAAACAAATAATAGTATGAAAATAAATTTCATTTTCACAACTTCTCTACTGATTATAGTTCAACACACCACATTTAAATACAAATTAAAGTTTTACATTTAACTAACTAAACATAACAACAACAACAAAATTCAACTTAAGGAAGAAGGCTTGGCTACATTTTCTAAACTTATACTCAAGTATTAGCATATTTACTAATAAAATTTTCATGAATTACTTTTTCATATGGATATTCTAAGTGGGTTTCATATGATAATTTACAATTTTTCTTGAAAAGAATTGAAAATCAAAAATCTTAGACTTGACTATTAAATATTCTTATACATTTAGTATTAGCTTAAGTTATTTTAAATTTTTCTTAAGTGATGCTATTATATTTATTAGACCAAAATATGAAAATCTATAAGTTAAATACTACACTATAAGTCATATTTTTATGTAGTAAAAGAGTTGAGGACAAGTAACATTTAAGTTTGGGGGATTTTGATGCAACAAAAATATATGCATTTTTAGACCTATATTTCATTCTAATTTTGCTAATATTGTACTTTAAAGGAAGTTATTTTTCATTTTTTGTTGTAGGTTGATGATTTTTAACACTTGAAGCAAAAAGGAAGCAAAAATGAAGAAATTTGGAGTCAAAAAAGCATTTAAAAAAAAATACTCAGTGCTGACGGCGCCATCAAGGACGCCGACGAAGCCGACATGAAGCAGAAGTTCAGAACATTGTGGGTGTCGATGGCGCCAGATTCGGCGTCGATGGTGCCATTTGATAGAGATCAAAATATTTAATTTGGGTCACAGGCACAGACAACGCCATCATGTGCGCCGACGGTGCCAATGTTGGTGTTGGGCAAAATTCTAGAAGGTTCGATGAATTTGAACACCTATTGAAGAGTTATTGAACACACCTCTTGGAAAACCGACATTATGCTTTATTTAGAGCAAAAACTAATCAGAATAAAGGGGGGGGGGGGCTAGTGTGTAATTGAGATTTCTTGAGTGTTCTATAGTTTAGTGTTGTGAGTCTAGGTGTGATTTTCTCCTAAGATTTGTTAAGGGAGGGAGAGAAGTAAGAGATTTCTTATTCCATACATCTTTAAATAGAAATTCAAGAGTCTTGTAAAGAGAGAATGAGTCCAAGAGAGGCTACAAAGGATTTGCTTTGAGAAAGAGTTACAGATAATGGGGGTTTTGTATTATTGTTGTATAAACTTTCTCTTATTTATGAAATTTGATTTTTGTTATATCTTTCTCATGAGTTCTAGTAGTTTTTTTTAACTTTCTCCCTACTTTGAGATTTGTTGAAATGAAGAGATAATTTGGATGTGCCAATTTTAAAATATAAAATAAATTGTGATGATTTTTCACACCAGTTCTTAATTTACTTTTTGATTTGGCCAATTTAAATGTTAACATCTATTGTGAAACCCACTATCCAAAAAATGGAGTATGAGTTTTACAAAAAAGTGAGAATCACATTTAATTTCATGAAGAGTGTTTTGTTCATGGAATTGGGTGCAATTAAATAGGGAAATATATATTATTGGGTGAAGATTTGGAGATTTTAGTTTGACAGACTAAAATCCCCAATTTGATCATAGTGTTTAAGAACTAAAGCAAGAGTTAGCTTTCAGAGAAAGGGAAGTGGGAGCTCTAGAGTGAGAGCCAATATCCTCTCAGCCTAACCACAAATTTAGAGATAAACCTAAAATTAGTGAACGATTCTCTATAACACTTGACAAAGGGTAAAGAATTAAAAATTTCTCCTATTTGACATGATACAAATTCAAACCATTTATCTCTCTCATTTAACCAAAAACTCATTATTTTGGGAAAGATGCTTTCTCATATTTAATAACATTAACATAGAAACATAGTTTGGTAGTTATAGTTTAACTTTACTTTACAGTCTTGCTATTAGTTGATAATTTAGTTATGAAAGCCTCTTAAATATTTGCAATTAGTGTAGTAAACTTTCTTTATTGTTGTGAATTTTCTAGTTTAAATTATCATTCTAAATTTAAACCTTCCTCGTAGGATGGATATTTGGGGCTTAAATAGAAAGTCATATCTTACTTAACAACGACACGTAAACTTTCATAGAATCCCAACATAAATTACGTCAATTTCTTATTTATAAATATCGAACCAAGATTTTTTGGCATCACTGCAAATTAGAGTCAACTTTATTAATTTTACACAACTCTAATTTTTAGGATCAAAATCTCTGACCTTCCCTCTCCTCATACAACTCTAGAAGAAAATTATCTCTTCTCCCAAGTCTTCTCTCTCATGCCAACCTCTCTCTTCAAATCACTCGCCCGCTTTCTTCTCTAGACTCCTCTCTTTTAATTAAGGCCAGCCTTCATTTCAGAAAGAATTCAAAATTCCCTCTTTTTTTCCCAAAAGGCACACCTCTTCACTCCAAGAGACAAGTTACTTCATTCAAGAGCCTTTCTAAAGTGTCTAAATGCATTAAATCACTCCATGGGGTGTTTGAATTGATTTGAGCCTTAAAAAACTGCTCAAAATTGTCACTAACCGCCTTAATTTGTCTAAATTTGTCTTTGGCACTTCTGGCACTAGTTTTGGCACCTTTAGCACTAGCCTTATGAAATATGCACTCTGCTATATATTCTGGTGCCTCTGGTGCCAATTCCTATGCTTCTGGCACATCCTCTCTATAAAATGGTGCCTCTGGAACCAGTTTCTGGTGCCAGTTTCTATCTCCAACTCTTTAAAAAATGAAGCCTTGGGTACCAGGATGCTGAAATGCTCCATTTTGACTCCAAATTTCATCCTTTTTGCTCCAATTTACTAAAATGGATATAACTACAAGAAAACATGAAAAATACCCTTCTTTAAAGTCTAATATGACGAAATTTAAGCATAAAATGAATACATAAATTTGGACATTATTTTGGAGTATCAAAATTCCCTAAACTTAAATGTTACTTGTCCTTAAGTGACTCTTTTACTGCCTAAAAATATGACTTATGATAAAGATTAACTTATAAACTTTGATAATTTTGTTTAATAAATATAATGGTATAACTTAAGAAAAAATTTAACAACTTGTATTAAAACTATATGTATAAAAACACATAGTAATCAAGTTTAGGATTTCAAAATCTTCATTCATTTTAAAAGGAATTCTAATATGTCATATCAAGGATACTTAGAATATACATATGAAAAAGAATTTCATGATATATTTATTAGTAAGGATGCTAATACTTAGATACAAGTTTAGAAAATGTAATAAAGCTTTTTTCCTCAAGATGATTTCAGTGAAGCCAATTTTTGATTAGGCTTATCCTCAGGCTTCTCCTGACATAAATTTTTTTTCTTTTCTTTTTCTTTCTTTTTTTTCTTTTCTTTTTATTTTATTTAGGACCATTTTCAATCCTTTATTTTATTTTCTTTTTCAAATGATGATTACTATGTTTGTATAGCCCATAATAATTTTGAACTTCGCTATCCTCTTCTTAAAGAAAAAACTTCTTACCTTCCTTTACTTTATAAATTCATATTAGCTTTAAAGATTTTTCATAAAGTTTCATTCTTTTCTTATTATATGAAACTCTAATATTATTAATACTTCAAAAATAATATTTCCTTTACTTTAAATAGAAAAGCATAGCCTTGTTGTTTCGTACTAAATATCTTAACTCTAGAATTGACCTTCATTATTAAAAAAATTGCTTAATTTTACCATAATATTTACAAACTAAAGTATAGTTATTTAAAGGTAAATTCTGATATCAAAGGTTATGTTAAATTAATTTTAAAAATATAGTAAATTGAGGACAAATAAATTTAGTTTACTTCTTTTAAATATATTTTTTCTTTCCCTCAAACTTAGATCTTTATATAATAAGTAAAACATGTAGTACAAAAATTTGTAGGTGAAAGAAAATAGTAAATGCATAAAAATAAAACTAAGTTGTAGAAGATTCTAAACGAGAAACTTGGCTCTCACATATTGCAGGTACTAATTAAAAAATTGCAGGCTTTAAATCATTAAATGAAACATAATATATCATTGGATTTTCTAAGAGAAGTTAAAATATAGACATAAACAGTATATTAAAGCAACTAACAATGCTGAAATAAAAAATATACAATTTACAACTACATATACAAACAAGTTCATCATGTCCACAATTAAAACACATAAATTGTTCCAATCATACCATTAACAATAAAATAAAACAAATAACATCAAATAAAAACAAACAAACCTAGTAAATTTTACTAATCATTTTCCTCATCCTCATCTATTTCTTCCTCTTCTTCTTAGGTTTCTTGCACAAAAGGCATGAAGTTGAGGCATGTAGGAAACTCTACAGTATGATCACCCCTCAAAAATCTAACCATCGCCTTTTCATATGCAATGTCATGTTGGATTCTTCCCTGCTTATAATCAACATTGTAAACATTTCTTGCTTCCAAACCACCTATTCTATTTTGCATTGCTATAATATTGGATTGTTGAAAAATTATCTGCTCCATATCTATTCAAGTGAAAAAGATCTGGAAGTAGATGGTCCTACAGATGATGTTGAGGGCCTATCACTACTTCCACTTTTTGATCCAACAAATGATTTAAATTTATGCACTATGGGTATTCCAATGGGGTTCAGTGGTTGCAACATCTCTTTATTTCAATCAAATTCTACTCCTGATTGTTCACATAAAGTGAAAATTAGGGTAGGATAACCCAAACCACTAGTTGTCCCACTTCTAGCAGTACTTTGAGCATTATGCACAATAAGAGCTCCAACATCAACAAGTTTCATTTGTTGAATGCAAAAATTAAGTACTACTCTTTCCTTAGTTACTTTACTCAGGTGATTAGTTGGAAGCAATTTTATCGAGATAAAGTAATGTCATGCTTTAGATTGAACATTTAATATGGAAGTGGAGTGGAGAAATTGGATTTGTGATTATTCTTAGTCATCCATTCTATCCTTCCAGATAAACAATTACTTCATCAAGTGATGAATCAGAAATCACAAATGCAGCATACTCACAATGAAATTCATTCCATAGCCCATACAATGCATTGATTCTTTCTTGAGTAAATTCAATATGTTTACCTCTAACATAAATGTGCTCATCCGTAGTCACCCGCATATTGGTATAAACTTCTCTAATCATAGGAACAATGCTACTACGGTGAATTAGCAAAAGGTTTCCCACTTTCGAGCCATTATCAATCTTTCTATCTCTCCTCCCAAGTTTGAAATGCACGTTCCTAAATCAATTTTCTGGTTCCCATCAAAGTATTGTAATTGTACCGAGCCTTCAAATTTACAAATCACCTCGCATCAAAATTTCTGAAGGCTTTTCTCTCTTCACTCTTGGAGCCATAGGAATTTCTAAATAAATTTACATAAAATCCAAATAAATTCACAATATCATAAATGAAATTTCAAAAGTAAGAATATTTGGTTAAAAACTTTTCACCATAAAAACTTAAATTCTTGGATTTCCATAATGTAGGAAAAATCCATGGTGAAAATAAAAATTTTCTTAAGTTAAGGTGAAGCTTATACCAAGGGAAGATAGAATCCAAAACTTTTTAGCCATCAAATCTCCTCAAATCCACCAAATGGCAAGTCGTAGGTAGAGTTTCAACCTTAGTTTAGTGGTAGGAGACAACTTAAGCAGTAAGAATGGGGTTTTACATGGGTTTTTCATGGTTTTAAGTAAATCTGGGTGTTTTCGGGAAACTGACACCTCATGGGACAAATATGGTGCCAACACCATAAATTTTTAGATTTCAATTTTTGCACCACGTCAGCCTCTAATTGACTTATATAAACACTTACACACATAATTAAACAATTTTCTAACACATATTTTCACAAACAACATAAAACTCACATTTACATATAAAATCAAAAGGTTTACAAACAAACATTTTTTAAGCCAAAACATTTAATTCATTGTTGAAATCAAACCAACAAACTAACTTTTAAGACTAAATATTAAATACTCAACATATGACACAGATAGAGTTCAACAATAAAAGTAAATGAAATCCAACATAAACACAACACATATAAGCAATAATAATTACAAATTCCATGCTAAAACGAGTTCAAACATCTTTTTCACTTTCATCTTCTGGAATGTTTCCCATGGATTGGTAGTGAACGTAAGAGTTATAAAAAGGACAGTGAGGAAATTCATCCTTCGAATCTTTTTCAATCCAAGAATTTTTATTAAACATTCGCACCATACCTTCTTTAATATGTCTGATATGTTCAAATTGTTTGTTCATCCTTCAATCTAAAAGATCAAATAAATCAGAAATATTTCCAATTGAATTCGTAATATTTGGTACCTCTTTCTCTAACTTTTTGATCCTTTTAAAAATATCATGGGAACTATAAGAAAAGCGGAGCTGAATAGACGATGAATTTTGAAATGATTGATCCATAAGAATATTCATATTGTTCTCCTCCCCATTTCCTATGTAGTTACAAAAAACCTCTAAGTCCATAGGCTTCCAAGGGAGAAGCACTTTTCCCGAACATTCATAAGGAACATGTGACTGTCTGCACAGAAGGAATATAGTAGATGGATGTAAAAGCCTATAAGTAGATCCATTGATAATCAAACCCAAAACAAATTTTATAATTAAAGCACCCACATCAATAAGACTTCCGGTTTGAGTACAATAATTCAAAATAATACTTTTTTTTGTCACTTTTCTGATATTCATGGTAGAAAGTAGGTTTGATGCAATAAGGAAATGCAACACCTTTGATGCAGGATTCAATAATGATGAAGAAAAACTTACATGTCCATTACCTCTCATCTCCCAATTTGCATCTTCATCAGCAACGAATCGATAGAGTTCATCGATGTTATCTCTTGTAGGGACAAAATTTTCATAGTGAAAAATAGGAACACTTTTAATCATAATCATGTCATTTATTCTCGAAAGAGTGAATGGTACCTACCTGCCTCAAACATAGATGACTCTTTGTTTAATTCAATGAAAATTAGCTTAAAATGCTTTCACCACAAGAACTACTACGGTGGCAGTGATATAATAAAGAAATTTTCAGTGTCTTTGTGAAAAAATCTCCTCCACTTGAGTATTTAGTGTGTTGAATCTTAGATTCACAATGCCTCGTTCCTTGACTAAATCTCTTCTTCACAAGAACTTGATCCTATAACCTTTGCGCATTGAAATTGATGAACTTCCTCCTATTGAAACTTTTATATCCAGTGGTTTCTTTAGAGTGGGAAGCCATAGGATTTCAAAAATTGCGACTTTCCATTCATTTTCCTTTTAAATAACTTTAAAATTCAATTCTTAGGAGTTACTAGGAAGAAAACAAGCCAAAAACCACCCAAAACTGCCTTTAGAATCATCCAATTTTTTTCTGGTAACCGTGGCGCTTCTGGCGCCAATTTCTGGTGCCTTTGGAGCCAGCTCTCTCGAAAATGACACCTCAGGTGCCAGTTCAGATTTTTGCGCCATTTCGCTTTAAATCCAAATAACTCTTAAATCTCCCATAAAATTTGGTAAATAAAGATGTTTTAAAGTATTTTCTCAATATGTAAGTCTCTCAAGTACACAAAATTCATAAAATAAGCATAAATATAGATGTATATAAAATACTACTTATAAAAATAAATAAGCAACATAAACTAAGATAAATATGGGTTGCCTCCCACAACGCACTTGGTTTAATGTTGTCAGCCCTACATTCTCAGTCATTACTCTAGTTGACCCTTTAAAAATTTGTCTTTGACCATTAAAATATGGTTTCAGTCTGTGCCCATTCACTTTAAATATCTTTCCAGTCCTGGGATCTTCAATATTAACAAATCCATTGTGATAGACGTTTACAATTGTGAATGGCCCTATTAACCTAGTCTTTAGTTATTCAGGAAATAATTTCAATCTTGTATTGTATAATAAAAATTTCTATCCAGGCTCAAATTATTTTTTTATTATCTTTCGATCATGTCATTCTTTTATTTTTTCTTTATATATCCTAACATTATCACAATATTCATTCCTAATTTATTCAAGCTCATTCAATTGCAATAATGTTTTCTCACCAGCATCTTTTAAATTGAAATTAAACTCTTTAACAGCCCAATAAGCTTTATGTTCCAATTCTACTAGTAAATGACAAGTCTTCCAAAAAAATAATCTATTATAAGTTGCTTTATAAGCCCATAATATAGTATCTAATCTAGCAGACCAATCCATTTTCCTAGGATTTACAGTTTCTTCCAAAATTCTTTTGATTTCACGATTAGATATTTTAGCTCTACCACTAGTCAAGAGATGATAAGCAATTGCAATTCTATGTATAATATTATACTTTCCACCAATTTTTCAATTCATTTCTTCCAAAAGTCAGATCCTCTATCAGTAATGATTATTCTCGGCATTCCATATCTTGTAAAAATATTTTTGATTAAAAATTTTGAAACACTCCGAGCATCACCTAAGCAATTATTTCAATCCACTTTGATACATAGTCCACCACAAATAATATAAATATTTTTCCAAATTAAGGTATAAATGGTCCCATAAAATTTAATCCCCAAACATAAAAGATTTCAACTTCCTAAGTAAAATTTACGGGCATTTAATTTCTTTTTAAAATATTTTCTACTTGCTGACATGAATCACATGTTTTTATATATATGTTAACATCTCTAAATGGAGTAGGCCAATAAAATCTAGATTGTAAATTTTTATAAACAGATATATCAATCCCAAAATGACCCCCAAATTACAAATCATGACATTTTGGATAATTTCTTAAATTTCTTTATAAGGCACACAACTCCGCATAATTAAATTTTTGCATTATTTTTACAAATATGGCTCATCTCAAAAGTAAAATTTGGCAACGTAATCAAATTTCTTTTCTTATTGCTTCATCAATCTATATGGTAAAATATCACTAACAATGTAGTTCACAATATCTACATACCACGACATTTCCCATTCTTTAATAGTATAAAGTTGTTCATCATGAAAAGTTTCATTAATTCCTCTTTCAAGATCAAATGTTTTTTCTTGTTCCAGCCTAGATAAATGATCAACGATTTGATTATCAGATCCTTTCTTATCTGCCACCACAAAATCAAATTCTTTTATCAGAAGTACCCATCTAATTAATCTTGGTTTCACATTCTTCTTTTGAATCAAATATTTTATAGCAGCATGGTATGTACGTACAACACATTTAGCTCCAACTAGATATGACCTAAACCTATCAAAAGCATAAACAATAGCTAATAATTCTCTTTCAATAGTGATATAATTAATTTGAGCATCATTTAGAGTTTTACTAGCATAAAATATAACTTTAAAACTTTTATCATATCTTTACCCTAAAACAACTCCAATTACATAATGGCTTGCATAACACAATAGTTCAAATGGTTTCTCCCAGTCAGGTGAAACAATTCTAGAAGCAGTGATCAATTTTTTCATCAATGTTTCAAAGGCATTAATGCAGTCTTCATTAAAAGTTGGCATAAAGGCTTCATAATTTTTGAAAAATCCTTAATATACCTCTTGTAAAAACCAAAATGTCCTAAAAAACTTCTAACTCCTCTTATAGTAGTAGATGGAGGTAGGTTAGCTATAAGTTGAATTTTTGTCAGATCTACTTCCATGCTATTTTCTGAAATTTTATGCCCAAGCACAATTCCTCCTGCAATCATAAATTGGCATTTTTCCTAGTTTAATAGTAAATTTGTCTTTTCACATTGTTCCAAAAATTTCTTTAAAGGATTTAGAAAAAATTCAAATGAAGTTCCAAACACAGAAAAATCATCCATAAAGACTTCTATACATTTTTCAATTAGATCACTCAAAACTGACATCATACATCTTTGAAATGTTGTAGGTGCATTACATAAACTAAAGAGTATTCTTCAAAAATCCAAAGTACCATAAGAACTAGAAAACACTGTCTTCTCTTGATCTTCTGGGGGAATTGGTATTTGATGATAGCCGGCATATCTATCTAAAAAGAAAAAATATTTGTGCCTAGCTAGCCTATCCAACATTTGGTACTAAAAGGGTAAAAAAAAGTGATCTTTCTTGGTGGTAGACTTTAGTTTTCTATAATCAATGGAGATTCGCCATCCAATGACTTGCTTTTGTGGTATTAATTTATTATTCTCATTTGTAACAATAGTCTCACCCCATTTCTTATGAACAAAATGAATTATAATCACCCAAGGACTATTTAAAATAAGATATATTATTGTAGCATCTAACCATTTTAAAATTTCTTTCTTTGTAACTTCTATCATCATAGGGTTTAATCTCCTTTGAGAATCAGCTTTTGGTTCATGATGTTCTTCTAATAAAATTCTGTGCATACAAATTGAAAGACTGTTTCCTTTAATATCAGCTAACGTCCATCCAAATGCTTTCTTATATATTTTTGAAGATTCGGACAACTTTTTTTCTTGTGCTTCAGTTAAATCTGAGGATACAGTAAGAGGTAATTTTGATAAATATCCTAAAAGGCCTATTTTAAATGTGTAGGAAGTGTTTTCATTTCTAGTTCAAGAGGTTTCATAGTCGAAGAAATCAAATTTTTGTTATTATATGTAGGATCTAACAATTCAAATTATTTTTGAACGTAATCCAATTATTCATTACTCACTTCCATAGATTTATCTTAAATTATATCCTCATCCTCAAACTCCAAATATTTTTATACACTTTTCTTTTCAAATGTATTTTTGAAATATTCATTGTTTAAATAATCATTAATATCAATTCCGAAGCATTCATTATCGCTTCTTTAAGTATCTCATTGACTTTGAAATGTTAAGTGTAACTTCTTGATCGCTAACTCTCATCATTAATTATGCTTTCTGCACATCTATCATAGCTCTTCAAGTGGCAAGATATGGTCTTCCTAAAATGATAGGAATTTCTTTATCTTCCTCCATACCTAACACAATAAAATCCATAGGAAAGATAAATTTATCAACCTCTACCAAACATCTTCTACAACTCCTTTAGGATAAGTAATCAAATGATCAACTAAATGAAGAGTTACAGTACTCGGTGAAATTTCTCCTAAAACTAACCTTTTGAAAATCGATAGAGGCATAAGATTAATATTGGCTCCCAAATAACATAAAGATTTTCCAAAAAAATCTTTTGCCAATAGCACAAAGAATAGTAGAACTACCAAGATCTTTAAGTGTTTTAGAATGCTTTTTCTAAATTATAGTGCTACACTCCTCAATAAGTGCAATAGTCTCATTATCTGTAAAATTCCTTCTTTATTAAGTATATCCTTCATAAACTTCATATAAGTTGACATTTGTTCCAGGTTTTCAACAAATGGAATATTTATTATCAATTTTCTCAATATTTTCACAAATTTTGTAAATAGTTTATCTTTTCGTATACTGCTTGAATCTTTGAGAAAATAGAGGTGGTGGTCTTTCTACAGCAATTTTCATTGGTTTAATAGGATATTTTGACTCAAAACAAAAATTTTGACTAGATTTTTCATTTTTCACCCCTTCTTTCTTAACTCCAACTTCAATATCATTTTGAACCTTTGTTTCCAATTTTTTCCACTTCTCAATTGAATAACCTTAATTTGCTCTTTGTTTTTATCTTTATGATTAACTTCAACATTACCAGGCAAAGTTCCTAGAGGTCTACCGCTAAGTGCAGTAGCAATACAAACCAATTGATTTTCCATGTTTCTAATTGCAGCTCCTTGATTTTGTGATCATGCTCTCATTTGCAAAAATAATTCTTCAATTGACAATTCTTCTCCTTACTCTATGAATTAATATTGAAACCTAGAGGGTAATAAAGTTTAGAGTTAGAATTTTCTTGATTGTTGGAGTTTCCCAATTGGTTCGCAACATTGGTCGCTCATTATAGATTTACAACATTAGAGTTATTATTACTCCAACTAAAATTTGGGTGATTTTTCCAACCAGAATTATAATAATTAAAATAAGGATTGTTAGATTAATTGTTTATTGCATTTAAAGTCTCATACAAATATTGAGAATCTATCATTTGGCCCAATAAATTTTCTTCAAGCACGGGAGGTGCCTGCAAATAATTCATTCCATATTGATCTATCTTCCATAATATTACAATAATTTGAGCAGCAAACATAGATATTGCATCAAAATCATGAATACTAGTTACTCTTTTTGGATTTACCCTTTAAGAGGGCAATTAATAGTTATTAGTGGCCATCTATTTAAATAAAGAATATGCTTCATTTAATGATTTTGACATTAATGATCCACCAACAGTAGCATCATTTATAGATCTAAGAGATCCAGCCATCCATTATAAAAATTTTAAAATATTAAATAATCTGGTAACACATGGTGTGCACACTTTTTAAGGAGATCTGTAAATGTTTCCCAAGCTTAATAAATTGATACTCCCTTAAACTGACAAATGATGTGATATGATTTCTAGGCTTAGTAGTTTTTGATGGTGACAAATATTTAGATAAAATTTTTTGTGATTAGTCTGCACAAGTTTTGATTGATCTAGGTACTAACGAGTTTAACCACATCTTAGTTTTATCCTTTCATGAAAAAGGAAAAACTAAGTCTGACGGCATCATTTGACACTCCATCATATTTAAATGTAGCACACAAATTTAGAAAATTAGCAAGCTGTAAGTTAGGATTTTCAGTTGGTGTCCCCCCAAAAAGATTATTTTGTACCATTTGGATAATATCAGGTTTAAGCTCAAATGAATTAGCAACTACAACAGGGTTTTGTATACTCAAATAAATTTCATCTGCTGTAGGATTAGCAAAATCTCTTAAAGGTCTTTGATGATGTACATTTTCAATTCCACAATTACTTAAACTTGTAGCCATTTTGTTCAAATTATCTATTTCTTTTCGTTAATTTTAATTTATTCTAATAGTTCTTTATAACTCCAAATCGTAAAGTACTAAACCTACCGATCTTAAACTACACATACACAAACACAATAAGCCATTAAAATAAGCAAACATACTAAAATATAAAAATATTTAAATAGAGAACAAATAGTTTTTTAGTTGAAATAAACTGTTCTAAATTACAAAGAAATTTACCGTTACTCCTCCTCAACAACGCCAAAAACTTTATGCATAGTTTTTGTGGTGAGTTGTAAATACCTTTCAATATTACAACACACACGACAATACAAGTAGCAAATATGCAGTTCAATCCCAATAAAAATTAATTCATTATAAATAATTTTATCTTTTAAAATCTTTAAGCTGCCAAACCATAATAATAATGCAAGTATACATATCTTTCAAGAAAAAAAAGGCTCTAGTGGAGTCATAAGCTTTGATCCCACAAGGAGTTAGAAATTCTTATAGTTATAATATAAAACACAATATTCAAACTAGAAAGCTTAAGTACGCAAATCAAATCAAAATTAAATTTATTGTATGCTAAATGAAATGTAGTTAAAAGAACTAAGTTAACTAAGCTATTTGCTAAACTTCAAAAGTAAATTTATAAAAACTAAACTTTGTAAAGAAGAGTTTAAATTTAAGAAAGCATCCTTCCCCTTTACAATGAGTTTTTGGATTGTGAAGTAATTAAAATCTTTTAAAATACATATAAAATTGTTTGTGCCAAATAGGAACAATCTTCTTCTTTACCCTCTGAGAGAGTATAAAGATATTTGAGTAATCAAGAGTTTGGTCTTTAAATTCGTGGTTAAGTTAAAAGGATACTGGCTGCCACTCCGGAGCTCTTACTTCACCACACCTAAGGGCTAACAATCTCACTTTAGTTTCCAACCAACAGGACTAAATTGGGGATTTTAATTATCACTTTAAAATCTCCAATTCTATGCTCATCAAAGTATATTTCCCTATATATTTGCACGCAACACCATGGACTACATTCTCACCCATGAAATTGAATGTGACTCTTACCTTGTTGGAGAAAGCATAGGCCTTTCAGATCTTATGTTTCTGAACAAATTTTAAAATTTGAATTGGCCAGATCAAAAAGTAAATAAAGATCGGAGTTTGAATCGCCACAATTTATTAACATTTAAAACTTCACAAAATAAAATTAATTTTTCACAAAACCATATCTCATTGGAGGGAAAAGGACAAAGAAGACTACCCTAAATTCATCATAAGGATATGAGAAAGCATAGATTATATATATATATATATATATATATATATATATATATATATATATATATATATATATATATATANTCGAGAGGAATTTGATCGATCGATCTGAGTCTCTCTCTTTCTCCCAAATAATTTGTTGGTGGGTTTGGAAATCGACGCTCCTGTTTGCTCTTCTTGATTTCTCTTGATTTGGTTTGAGGTAGCTCTTGTGAGGGAAAAGTTTTGATCTGTTGCTTCTCATCTATACTTAAAAAAATAAGGTTCATGTCTGATCTCGACGCCCAGATTCCTACTACCTTTGATCCATTTGTTGAGGCTAATGCTGATAATGCTGGTGTTGGGTCAAAGGAGTACATGCACATTTGTGTTCAGCAGCGTAATGGGAGGAAGAGCCTGACAACTGTGCTCAGGCTGAAGAAAGAATATAGTAAAACTAAGATCTTAAAAGACCTAAAGAAAGAAATTTGCTGCAATGGTATAGTTGTGGAGGACAATGAACTTGGACAGGTCATTCAACTCCAAGGTGATTAGAGGAAGAATGTGTCCACCTTCCTAATCCAGGCCGATGTAGTGAAGAAAGAGCAAATCAAGATTCATGGTTTCTGAATACCTCAAGGCTTGTGGTTTGTTTGCGTGTTTTAGTAGGCCTTTTACTACTTTTGCTGGAGAACTTTGACATTTTAATACCTTCTAATATATGNTGAAGTAAAGAGAAGGTTACAGAATCAAGAGTAGAAAGATGGGCTTGATGAATCAATACAAGAATCATCAGTCCAACAAAACCAGAAAACAAACAAAAAGCCCTATGAGGCTTCAAAGTAAAGTTAAAAGGAAGCATAAAGGTTCCCAAAAACACAAGGGAAAACACACAAGAGAAGGGGAGCAAGGTAGAAACAAACAAAATTAAAACAGTCACCAAGGTCAGAAGCAATTCTGAAAAGTGTGACCACAAACAAAACCTCCTCAGAAGGTGTGAACTTGAGGTATACATAATTTATCCCCATGTAGTAGATAAGCTAAATCAGGAGAAGGGAAATTTGCCATAATAACTTTTTCAGAGCATCTACCAGAAGTGGCCAAAAGATGAGCTGGCCCATTGCCTTTCCTGTTGATGTGCTGGAATTTCACTGTGTAGCTTCCAAAAGTCATTTGTATTTTCCTTATCCATCTTCCAATGTGCCATGTGGGGGCCTGCTCATGCTGCAAAAACTTGATACAAACGTTGGAGTCAGTTTCAATGATTAATGGTTTAATATTACATTGGAAAACAATTTTAAGAGACCAATAAATAGCTATCATTTTAGTTTCTGAAGCATCTAAAGCCCAAGTTGGTGAGGAGAAATGGAGAACATGGTGCCCAAGGGAGTTTCTGAAAACACCACCACAGCCAGCAGATCCTTTTAAAAAGCTTCCATCAGTATTAGCTTTCATCCAGCCATAAGGAGGAGGAGCCCATTCAATCAATGAGAAACTGAAATTATATTGATCAGCAGCTTGAGGAACCCAATTCCTGAAGATATTAGGGAACTTGTGATATTTGATGATTTTCTGTAGGTAAGATGTGCAATGTGTAGTCACAGCTTTAGCAAGAGGTGTTGAAACTTCATATTTGACACTATTTCTGCACATCAAAATAAACCAAGCCACTACACAAGGGATAACCTGTAAATTGATCTGTTTCCACTCTTCCCAACAGTTGTAGAAGTTGATCCAGCTAATTAATTGTATCTATTTTTAAAGTGATCAATAACTCAGTCCAAACTTTTTGAGAGAAGTTACATTCAAAGAAGAGGTGATCCATGGTATCCTCCTCCTCAAGGCACAAAAGACAAACAAAAGGTCCCCTAAGTCCTTTCATTTTAAAGATATCATCAGTTGGGAGCATAGACTGCCATAATCTCCAGCTGAAGAAATACATAGAAGTGGTTAGATGTTTCCCCCAAATATCAGTGCCCCAGTGAACAGAAGGCCATTGAAAGAGGGCTTGATAGATAAAGGAAGGAACTTTCTGAGAATTGGCTTTTTTAATAACAATCTTATCTCTTTGTTCAAGATAAATAGGTGTTTGCTGAACAAAATGCAACTGCTCACTATTGAGAATATTAGAGAGAAGAGTGTAATTCCACTGATTCCCATTCCAGTAATCTTTAACCATATCATGAGTATTGGGATTTAAGATAGAGCCTTGGATTTCTTCACCATTCCAAGTCCACCTATCAAGCCAGAAATTAATTTGACCTTCCCCTAGCTCCCAGATGAAGGTCTCCTCAGCTTGCTCTCTAACATCCAACAGTTTACCCCAAAGTCTAGAATCACCCAGTTTTTGTTAACCATGCTAGGGTGAGCAGTTCTATAGTATTTCCCATTCATAAAAACAGCCCAAAAGCTATCTTGGGCTCTAAATTTAATCCAAAGTTTGCATAGGTTAGTGAAACTCATATGCTGAAAATCTTTTAATCCCAAACCTCCAGAATAGTAAGGTTTGCATAGCTTTTGCCAAGGGAGCCAGCGAACTTGTTTCTTCTGACCAGCCCATAAAATTTTTTTAAACATTCTCCCCAGAAGCTTCTGAGTTCCTTTCTTCATAGAAAACATTTGCAGGGCATAAGAGGGGAGGGCAGTAAGAATGCTTTTTAGTATAATGATCCTCCCACCATTGCACAAAAAAGAATTGGTCCAACAATGCAATTGGTTCTTAATCTTATCAATTACCTCATTAAATTGGATCTGTTTATTTCTGCCCTTGATTAAAAGAACACCCAGGTATTTGATAGGCAATGAAGACAGGCTGAAACTTGTGTAACTAGAAATCCAGTGTTTTATCTGTTGAGATATATTAGTGCTAGGAAAAAAATTGGCATTTTGGAATATTTAACTCCATATCTGAGGTGAGCTGGAAATGTTTGAGAGCCTTATACAACATTTTGGTAGCACTCTTAATGGCCCTAGAGAAAATAATCACTTCATTAGCATAAGCCAGATGACTGATACAGACATTAGATTTGTGCTGATAGGCCAAATGGGGGGAGCTTGAGAACATTTGATTCAACAATCTAGAGAAATAATCCATAGCAAAAATGAAAATTATAGGGGACAGGCGGTCCCCTTGTTTGATCCCTCTGGAAGCAGAAAAGAAGCCACGATAAGAACCATTGATAAGCACTGAGTGGTTGTTACAAAGAAGCCATCTTTTGATCAGCATAAAGAAACCTTCAGCAAAGCCCCTAGCAGCAAGAGTTTCTAAGATGTAATTCCAGCTGATAGTGTCATAAGCCTTCTTAATGTCTAATTTATAGATAACATTACCCCCTCTACATTTCCTGTCCAAGTCAAGCAACATCTCTTGGGCAAGCAAAATATTATCAGAAATGGATCTCTCTTTGATAAAGGCAGTTTGGTTACCACAAATAAATTGCTGAAGATGTGGCTAAATTCTGAAGACCAGAATTTTACTTATTACCTTGGTAATCACATTAATTAAGCTAATGGGCCAGAAATTTCCCCAATTGTTTATGACCTGGTTTTTAAGAATCAAAGTGATAGTTGAGGAGGTAAATTACCTTGGTGGATTGTTTCCTCTGAAAAATTCTTGAATAGCAGATATAACTTCATCTTAACCACAGTCCAGCAGCTTTTGCAGAACTTTGCGGTGTAGCCATCAGGGCCAGCAGTTTTGTCATCATCTATAGAATCAAGAGTAGCTCTAATCTCATCTTCAGAGGGGATTTGTTTAAGGGTCAGCCTACTGACATAGTCAGTCCCATCAGCAAATAAATTGGCATCAACAAATGTTTTAGTAGTGGGATGGGAGTTAAAAAGTTATTGAAAAAAATTGACAGCATCAAGAGTAATGTCTTCAACCTTAGTTAACTTAATACTCTCAAAGTTCTTAATCTCCAGAATCATATTACATTTTCTCTTGAAATTTATGCAGGCATGAAAGAAGCTGGAGTTTCTGTCCCACTCAGTGAACTTGGTAATAACAGCTTTCTGCTCCAAGAAGGCATCATTGTAAGTGATTTGAGGAAGTAGTTCCTCATTAGCTTTATGAAGCTTTCTCTCAGTTTTTAAGCCCTTCTGGAAGTCTTCTTCAATGCTGATCACCTGATTTTGAGCAGTTCTTAAATTCTCATTCACATCACCAAAAGTATTCCAATTCCAACTCTTTAAGTGGAGGGCCACCTTCTTCTGTAATTTTCATAGGTTTATCCAAGGTCCAAAGTCTTCATTTATGGTCCAAGCACATGTTTTGGAATCTAAATGGTGAACCCCCCGGCTTCACAACATTATGAATAGAGCAAATAATGGGTCTGTGGTCAGACCTAGGCATGGCTAGGTGTGTGATGACATTATAAGGGAAGGTTTGAAGCCATATTGAGTTCCCCAACATTCTATCAAGCCTTTCCCATAGAAACCCTCTTCTCCAAGTGAATTTAGAACCCTGAAAACCCAAATCAAATAACAAAGCATCTATAAGGAATTCATTAAACTTCAACATAGAAGTTTGAGAAGGAGGCCTGCCTCCTTTTTTTTCCTCNCTGTATAAGGGAAGGTTTGAAGCCACATAGAGTTTCCCAACATTCTATCAAGCATTTCCCATAAAACCACTCTTCTCCAAGTGTATTTAGGACCCTAATAACCCAAATCAAATAACTTAGCATCTATAAGGAATTCATTAAACTTCAACATAGAAGTTTGAGAAGGAGGCCTGCCTCCTTTTTTTTCCTTAAGAGAAGTAATACAATTAAAATCCCCCCAACAATCCAAAAGGAGTTTATGGACTGGCTGATATGAGAAAGCTCCTTCCACAACAGCTCTTGATTCCTAGGAAGACTGTTGGCATAAACAAAGGTAGCATAACCCACCTGAGCACCAACAACAAATTAAATATGTAAATATTGGGGGCTATTCAGAATAACCTTCCACTTTAATTCAGTTATGGAAAATAGCCAAATCTTGTTATTATAGTTAGCATAGTGAGAAAATTTGGGGAATTGTTTGAGAATATTAGAAGAATTCTTAGAATCCATGGGTTCCAAAAGAGCAAAACACCATATTTATTGAGTTATCACCAGGTGAACCAGCCTTGTGAGAGAGTTGGGGTGTGCAACACCCGTAATGTTCCAACATAAAAACTTAATCATTGTGAAAGGGTTCTCCCTTTCCTTCTGGTTATCTGTATGGAATCTATTTTCTGATTATTTCCTTCCAAGGAGGGAGCTTTCTGCAGCAGCTTCAATTCCATCTGCCCCTTCTTTTTCCTGTTCTTCCTTTGAACTTGCCATTCTTCAGTAAGCACCTCAGCTATTAATTCCATAGTAGAGTTTTGGATTTTTTGGGGACTGATATTTATTTTGCTTCTTGCACTATCTTTTTGTTTGCCCTCCACTACCTATTTTTTGGTGGGAGTATTTATTTCATTGACCTCTTCAATAATACTTGGAAGCTTAGGACAGATTGCCATATCAGTTTCACCATTGACTGTTGCCTGTTCATTAGTTTTTCTGCTATCCTTTCCCAAGGTTTCAGTAGACTCTCCCTGAGTAGGCATGCTTTTAAGAGCTATTTTTCTAGTTGGTGGATGCAGCCTATAGCATTTGTCCACATTGTGTCCAAACATCCTGCAGTTAGGGCAGAATATTGGTTTTTGTTCCATAATATGCTTTGCCAAAACCCTTCATCAGGTGTTCCAATCCAAACCCTCTTTATTTGTGGCAATGTGACATCTCTTTCCACCAGCACTCTTGCATTAGTTGGTCTAGCCAGATTGTAAGTTGGGGCATCAACTTTTAAAGGGCAGCCAAGCACCCTTCCAATATTAAACAGAACATTTTGGTGGTAATATTGAATAGGGAGGTTAGGAAATTTAAGCCAAATTGGAAAAAATAAGGGTTCCTTGCTTGGATCAAATCCAGGTGTCCATTTTAATAATTTCATGGGGGTTACAGCAATTAGGAGAGTTTGTTTAGCAAAAACTTTAGAATAATCCTCCTCATTAGACATCTTGATTAAAAGGTGTCTTCCATTCATTAAGCCTAGCTACCAAGCACCAGTGAGGTGGAGTTCCTCAAAAAATTTTCTAATAAAATCCATTTTTGGATGGCCAAATTGAAACTTTCCAATCAAGGTGAACTTGATTGATTCATTCAGAGATTGCATCTCCCCAAGGGTAAAAATTACAGCAGGTTCACCCTCTTTGATTCAAATAGGAGAAATATAAGGGCATGAAGTCTTGTCAATTGCAACATCATGGAAAGCTTGGGGAAAAACCAGATGGTCAAAGTTTTTGAGCAAGTCTTGCCCTCTGCCAACTACACCAACATAAGTAGCTTGGGTCCACTGTGCATTAACTTCCACATTAATTGGACTGAACTCCATTAAGACAGCTTCAGTGCAAAACAAAAGATAGGGGACCTAGATCTAGATATACAACACTCAATGAAACAGTAAAAGTCCCACACAACAATCATAAGCACTAAATGGGACATCAAGATTCCCACCTAGCAGCAGAGATAAAATAGTCACCAAGTGACCAAACAGTTGATGCCAGCCACCAGAGAACCTAGGCAGATAAAAACAAAAGCCAGTCCCCCTTTTCTTGTGGGGAACCACAGTAAGGGAGCAATAGAGAGAAACTCAATGGAACAGTAAAACAAAAAATAGCCATAGAAAAAACCCCACCACCACCAAAGGAGTCAGTAGAGAGGTAACCACCACAAACCACCACCTCAAAGAACCACATCAGCCAACAACCACCACTTTTCATCCTTCAAAAACCCTAGAAAAGCACCACCAAACCCAACCGCCAAACATTCTGTATATATATATATATNAAAAAAGAAGAAAACCTATGAAATCAAATTCTAGAGATTACAACTCACACAATAATCTCTAAAATATACGCGGCTACAACCTCAAGTCGAGCGCCACTCTTTGCCAATCAACTTGTAGGGAAATTCCCCTCCCTATGAATAAAACTCCATAGCACATTCATCTCCCTAGTGAGAGCCAAAATTCGCCTCAGCAGTCCCATTATGTTTCGAGAAGGGGTCTTACCTACTTCAAATAATTAAATGAGTATCTTATACATAATGAAAACTAATCTCTTAAATACCACTCTTACAAATTATAATGAATACTCTTATAGTTTCTAGGACACAATTGATTTCTTACTATGGAAAAATTAACTATTGGAAAACTTTCTAAGACCCCATCAGCTATTATGCTTTTACCTCTTCTTCTTTGTCACCAATTCAGTTTCCTTTTTTAAGCTTCAATGGATAATTATCCTAAATTATTGTGATTAAATAGGTATTGAAAAGAAATATATGTCTAAATTACTACTTATTCTATATATTTTACGAGTTATTTATTGTTCTAATCCTAATTGAGTATTATGAGAGTATCTCATATGATGCAAGCATTTCTATCTTATAATTTGTAATTAAAAGTTATTCATCCATCAACTTCTCATCCTCCAACAAATTCATATCATAGTCTGATTAATAATAGTTTATCTATTATGAGAAGTTCTCTTACACAGTGTCTTAAGCGACTATATAAAGTCATAAACTATTATATGATAAATCAAACTTAAAGATGATTTCCACTCAGATTTTTAAAAAATAGATCTAAGAACATTCATCAAATTGATGAGGAAAGAGTAAAAAAAAAGAGTTATGAGAAGGCACATTAATCATCTTCTAATATAGTAGTTGTTCTCCTGAATTAGAAATTNACTATTATGCTTTTACCTCTCCTTGTTTGTCACCAATTCAGTTTCCTTTTTTAAGCTTCAATGGATAATTATCCTAAATTATTGTGATTAAATAGGTATTGAGAAGAAATATAAGTCTAAATTACTACTTATTCTATATATTTTATGAGTTATTTATTGTTCTAATCCTAATTGAGTATTATGAGAGTATCTCATATGATGCAAGCATTTCTATCTTATAATTTGTAATTAAAAGTTATTCATCCATCAACTTCTCATCCTCCAACAAATTCATATCATAGTATGATTAATAATAGTTTATCTATTATGAGAAGTTCTCTTACACAGTATCTTAAGCGACTATATAAAGTCGTAAACTATTATATGATAAATCAAACTTAAAGATGATTTCCACTCAGATTTTTAAAAAAGTGGATCTAAGAACATTCATCAAATTGATGAGGAAAGAGTAAAAAAAAAAGAGTTATGAGAAGGCACATTAATCATCTTCTAATATAGTAGTTGTTCTCCTGAATTAGAAATTGCTTTCGGTTAGTTTATTTTTTAACTTAGAGATGAGCATCTTTTATTTTCTTATACATAATATTTTGCTTTATCTTTATCTCATTTTTATATACTTTCTTTAGATTTAAGGTTCATGTTGTCCCTATTTTGCTTCATTCATCACCATTTATTCTAAGTTTCCCCTTCAAAAGAAGCCTCTCTTTCATAGTTATCACATCATTCCATANCTTAACTTAGAGATGAGCATCTTTTATTTTTTTATACATAATGTTTTGCTTTATCTTTATCTCATTTTTATATACTTTTCTTTAGATTTAAGGTTCATGTTGTCCCTACTATGCTTGATTCATCACCATTTATTCTAAGTTTCCCCTTCAAAAGAAGCCTCTCTTTCATAGTTATCACATCATTCCATATCAGGATGAAAGTTAGGATGGGGATGGAAAAGTCTGAGAGAAGAAGTAAAATAGAATGTGAATTAAAAGTGAGTATAAAAGGGGTTGCATAATTCTCATCAGAAGATTTCTGGAAGATGAATCAATAATGTAGGTCGACAAGAAATAAAGTTACTTTAGTAAATTATAATTAGAAACCTTCCACNCGAAGATGAATCAATAATGTAGGTCGACAAGAAATAAAGTTACTTTAGTAAATTATAATTAGAAACCTTCCACCATAACTAGAGAACAATTTACTTTTATTTTTATTATGTGAGCACTCCCAAAGAAATGTGCTTTAAAAGCTAATTACATCTTTGGAGATATCCAGGAAAATTTTACTTAATAAAAATTTACTTTTATTCTAGATTCTCTTAATTAGACATATCAATTAATTATATCATTATTTCATCAGGGTTGCCTCATGCCTTAAGGAAAACTAAGCCACAAGATAAAGAGTGAATCATTGTATCTCATTGAGCAATAACATCTTAGCAATGATGGTCTACAAGTTGACATTAAATGATATATTAATCAATATATGTATGTGTTAAGTGATAATAAAACTTAGTAAAATGATAAATATATGTGATTTTATTTAATATTTNATTATGTGAGCACTCCCAAAAAAATGTGCTTTAAAAGCTAATTACATCTGTGGAGATATCCAGGAAAATTTTACTTAATAAAAATTTACTTTTATTCTAGATTCTTTTAATTAGACATATCAATTAATTATATCATTATTTCATCAGGGTTGCCTCATGCCTTAAGGAAAACTAAGCCACAAGATAAAGAGTGAATCATTGTATCTCAATGAGCAATAACATCTTAGCAATGATGGTCTACAAGTTGACATTAAATGATATATTAAGCAATATATGTATGTGTTAAGTGATAATAAAACTTAGTAAAATGATAAATATATGTGATTTTATTTAATATTTNCAGGAGAAGTAATACAATTGAAATCCCCCCCCCCCCCCCCCCACAATCCAAAAAGAGTTAATGGACTAGCTGATATGGGAAAGTTCTTTCCACAACAACTCTTGATTCCTAGGGAGACTACTAGCATAAACAAAAGTAGCATAACCCACCTGAGCACCAACAACAAGTTGAATATGTAGATATTGGGGGCTGTTCAGAATGACCTTCCACTGTAATTCAATTCTGTTAAATAGCCAAATCTTGTTATTATAGTTAGCATAGTGAGAAGATTTGGGGAATTTTTTGAGAATATTAGAAGAATTCTAACAAACCATGGGTTCCAAAAGAGCAAAACACCATATTTGATGAGTTTTCACAAGGTGAGCTTGCCTTGTGAGAGAGTTGGGGTGTGCAACACCCCTAATGTTATAAAATAAGAACTTAATCATTGTGAAAGGCTTCTCCCTTTCCTTCTGTTTCTCTGCATGGAATCTAGCAGCTGATTATTTCCTTCCAAGGAGGGAGCTTCCTGCAGTAGCTTCAATTCCATCTGCCCCTTCTTTTTCCTGTTTTTCCTTTAAATTTGCCATTCTTCATTAAGCACCTCAGCTATTAATTCCATAGTTGAGTTTTGGATTTTTTGGGGACTGATATCTATTTTGCTTCTAGCACTGTCTCCTTGTTTGCCCTCCACAACATGTTCCAAAACAATCTTGGTGGGAGTATTTGTTTCATTAACCTCTTCAGTAATACTTAGAAGCTTAGAACAGATTGCCATATCAGGTTCAACAATGATTGTTACCTATTCATTAGTCTTTCTGATATCATGTCCCAAGGTTACAGCAGTTAGTTGAGATTGAGCATAGGATGTTTGTTTTCAGCATTTAGTGTTGTGTCTTCGATTACGACGCTGAATTGATGTATCAAGGTTAAGAAAATACCAAACTTATGTGTGTCTTGTAACATGTATTGTAACCCTTGAAATTTATATATAATTGTAATGTTTTATGTTGTGAATATTTACTTGTGTTAGTGCATCATTTAATCACTTAAAATTTATGTCTATAATGATTGAACGGATGTCATCGAGGCTTGAAATTGATCAAAATCGCAAAAATATATAAATTAACCCAATTTTGAAAATCTCACTGACGGTGCCATCGACACCGCTGACAATAGATTTTTCCCTCGACTTAGGTTATTAATTCAATAGAGCTCACTAACGGCGCCGAAGACCCTGACGATGAAGAGATCCCAAAAAAACACTTTTAACTGCAATTTTAAACAGTCAACTACCACTATTCGTCATCCCCTTCCTCTTGAAAAATGAGAATTTTAATCTAGGGCTTGAAGATCTTGGATTTGAGGGTGATTTCAAAGCATTTAGACACCAGATTTTATCATCTCTCGGTAAGAGCTTCACTCCAACCTAAAAATATTTAATTTTCACCTTGAATTTCTTCTACATTGAGAAGGTCCGAAAAATTTGAGAATGTGGGGAAAATATTTGGAAGAAATTCATGGAATTTAGTTTTGAACTCTTAGAGTCACTCTTGGAAGCCATTATTTGAGTATTTGAAGTGTATTTTGGAATTTTTTTTATAATTTTGATTAGATTGACATTGCTCCACGACAAAAGAGGCAACTTGAGTTTGACGAGTCTCGCTTCGTCAATGTGAAGGCTCAGTCGAGATTTACTTCCGTATTTGAAGGGAAGAAATGTATATAAGATTGAGTTTTTGAGAGTTTGGGAGGAGAAATTGAACGAGTTATTACCGAATGGAGGTGGCAAAACATCTGTTGTACCACGAATAAGGCTGCTGCAAATATTGTGAAAGAATTTTATGCCAATGTGTACAATTCTGAGGATGGAACAGTTTGAGTGCGGGGATTTTCTGTTGAATTTAGTGCCGCCTGCATTAACTCCTTTTATGAAGTCCCAGACTCTTATAGGTGGCATTATGAAACCTTCAGTATAATGGAAGGCTCACTGAATGATGTCATCAACTTTCTCACTGATGGGAAAGGGACATGAAAAATAAAGCAACGAGAATGGGTAAAATTTTCTGCTTCCATGTTGAATGCCACATCTAAAGCGTGACACTATTTTATTTCCTCTACTTTGTTACCTACCTATCACCATAGTGAGGTAACAAGAGATAGAGCTATTCTGAATTTCTGTATTCAGAACAATCAAACTAGAAATGTGGGGAGAATTATTTTTAAGAATATATTGACGAAGGAAAAGAGTGAAAGAAGTGGAGGATTGGAACATCCTGGCCTCATTTATGCACTTTGCCAACTTTCTGGAGTTGAAGCTGGAGATAATGAAGAATGGGTTTACCCTATGAAACCCATTAGTAAAGCTAATTTGAAGACATATGAATCCCATGAAAAATGGAGATCTGTAAGTATGAGTCAAGAACCTTCTACTAGTAGAGATATCTCCTCTACTAGTTATGACCTTCTTTCTTCTAGTTTCCCTACCCTGAATGATTTAATGAATGAGTTGACATTGCAGTAAAAGATTATAGAGCTAATAAATGAAAGAATTGAGGGATTAGAATGTACACATGATTATGATAGTGAGTACCAATAGAGGCATTCTGACTTTGAGATACCTTACTATGAAGCTTAGGCCCGATACTACAGAAGTGAGCCTGATGTTACTTTTCCTGAATGCCCCCATTATACTCAGTATCATCCCAATCCACCTGCTGACCAAAAAGATGAAGATATAGCATGAGATTTTGATATATGATAATAATTGATGTACTTTTGATTTTGTAATTTGTATAATAGAGATAGATGTTTGTTTGTTTGTACTTTCATTTTTATTTTTATGTTGCAATTGAATAATTTTTAATTATTGTTATAATTGTTTAGTGTGTTAGTTGAAATTTGCATGTGTAGTTATAATAGCTGTTGATTAGTAATTTGTAAAATTGTAATGTGAACTAATTTTTATTTGCATTTTAATATCTTTGTAATTGTTTTTTGTTTAGTATTGTGAAGTGTTAGTGAAATATTGTGTTTGTATATTGTTTAGTTTTGTACTTATTTCAAAATTTCATTACCCAACAAATTCTCTAATGATTTATATGTATATAAAGCTCCTAATATTACAGACCAGTTGAAATAAAAATTTTGAGGATTGCAAAAATTTCAGATGATGACAATGCCTAGTACTGAGGTATGATTTATATTTAAGAATTTTTCTTTCCACCTGTATCATTCCATATTGAAAAATTTAAGTTTGGGGGAGGAAGGAAAAAGAATAACTATTAGATGTTCTCAATTTAAATATTTTCAAAAAATATTAATATGATTTTATGTAGTGAATTTAATTCAGAGAACTATATTTTGTAGATATTTAAATATTATAGTAGATTTAAAGGAATATTTTTTGTAAGGAAAATTAATTTTGTAGATTAAGATATTTAGTATAAAAGAATAAGACTATTGTTAACTATTTAAAGTAAAGGAAACTATATTTTGAAGTGTTAAGAATCTTAGAAATTCATTTGAGAAGAAAAGATTGGGGCTCAATGATTCAAAAACTATGAAACACTTATAAGATAAAGGAATGCTTTGAGTTTCAAATTTAGGGAAAGAAATGTGATGTTCAAAATCATTAAAGACTATCTAGATATAATAATCCTCACTTGAAAAAGAAAAAAAAAGGATTGACAACAATCCCTAAAAAGAAAAGAAAAAAATATAGGATTGAAAGCAATCTAAATGAGAAAAAAAAGTATAAAAGTGAGGAGAAGTTTGAGGAGACGCCTAATAAAAAATTGGCTTCACTTGGACCTACCTAAAGGGAAAACCTAAATACATTCCTGAACTTATATTTATGGATGCATCTTACTAGGTAGTGTTCTCTTGAAGTTCCTATCATTTGAATATTCTATGTGACTTGATATTACAACATATATTCATTCTTGAAATGAATAGAAAACTAGAACTCTTAAACTTNTCATATGCATGTTGGTCCACGATGCGATAGCTAGTATTACCCACTGATACATCCTTGCAGGCAATACTAGTTTCTACATCATAACCAATAAAGAATCACTCATCTAACAAGGTAGCTTCATCATTATGACGGTTGGAAAACACATGCAAACGCAAACTGATCCAATGTAGTGTGATCATTCTGTCCGTGTAAGTGCGATTGAAAAGTAGCAAACATTTGCTACTAGAATATGGAGTGAAATGCTAATGACGAATGCGCTAATTGTGCGGAGTGGTGCATGTAATGCATATAAACATAAGTGAAGATGAGTGTGTTGAGGAGGCAGTGACTCGAGGGGTAAGTGTGTCGATGCAGGAGTGACTCGAAGGTGAGTGTGCCGAGGGGACAGTGACTCTGGGATGAGTGTGTCAAAGAGGCAATGACTCGAGGGTGAGTGTGTCGAGGAGCCAGTGACTCANTTTGAATTTTTTTTCTGAAAATCTCATTATGGTATTTACTTAAATCAAACTTATAGTATTTATGAATTAAAACTTTGCTACAATAGATCGTAACTTTTATGTAGTACTAAATGTACTTGAGGACAAATAATAGTTAAGTTTGGGGGATTTTGACCAAAAGAAAATATGTTGAGATTTTCATACCTATTTTATACTAATTTTGATGATACTGCACTTTAAAGAAAGGTATTTTTGATGTTTTGTTACAGGTATGTTGAATTATGGTCTTTGAAAAAAAAAGATGCAAAAAGAAGCGAATTTGGAGGAAAAAGCACCAAAATATGAAGATTTGAACTAAGGCACCGATGGTGGGTTTTTCCCGAGAGTTCAGAATCAAATATTTCAGAAGGCCACCGACGACACCCTCGAGGCCGCCGATGGTGAGATCAGCGGTTATCTCAACAGGTGCATTGAATGTGGACGATTTTTGAGGNCGAGTGCATACACATAAGGTGTTAGTTGACCAAAGAAAAATATGTTGAGATTTTCATACCTATTTTATACTAATATTGATGTTATTGCACTTTAAAGAATGGTATTTTTGATGTTTTATTGCAGGTATGTTGAATTATGGTCATTGGAGCAAAAAGATGCAAAAAGGAGCTANTAAAAATCTTCTACAACTTTAAGAGAAACTTTTGTCCAAAAATTAGAGAGTGTGTAGAGTGTAGAGAGTTTAATTTAGGGTTAGATTGTGAGGAATTCTTTGAGAGATTNATGAAGATTTGAACTTGGGCGCCGACGACGAGCCCAACGGCGCCGACGACGGGTTTTTCCCTAGAGTTCAAAATTAAATATTCTAGAAGGCTGCCAACGGCGCCCTCGAGGCCGCCGACGGTGAGATCGGGGGTTATCTCAACAGGTGCATTGAATGTGGACGATTTTTGAGGGGATGCTTAGACAACTCTTGGAAAAACTCTTCTACAACTTTAAGAGAAACTTTTGGCCGAAAATTGAGGAGTTGGGGAGTGGAAGTTGAAGAGAGTGTAGAGAGTCCGGTAGAGTGTAGAGAGTTTAATTTAGGGTTAGATTGTGAGGAATTCTTTGAGAGATTGTAAGAGTGGAGAGAAAGTGAGAGATTTCTTCCTCCTTCCACTTCGAAGAAGAATTCTGTGTGCTGTAAAGAAAGAAAGAGATTCAGAGGAACTTCGAGGAGCGCTTCGAAAAAGAATTCTGTGTACTGTAAGGAAAGGAAGAGATTCAGAGGAACTTCAAGGAGTTTGCTTGGGGAGGAATTANAGAATTCTGTGTAGTGTAAAGAAAGGAATAGATTCAAAGGAACTTCGAGGAGTTTGCTTGGGGAGGAATTAGAGATAAGTGGTATTTACTTATCGTAGTTTGTATGACTTTGCTTTTATATATAAATTTCAAGTTTTGTCGTATCTTCCCCATGAGTTCTGAGTAGTTTTCTTTATCTTTTTCCTTGTCTTGAGATTTTGTGAAATGATGATTTGAATTGGTTGAGCCTTGAGAATGTTAAAGAAGTTGTGATTATCTTTTCAATTTGAACTTAATTTACTTTCACTCTGGCCAATTTATTTGTTAAAATATGTTGAGTTTTACAACTAAAGTGAAAATTACATCCAAGATTCAGGTAGGTCAAAGACCTTGAAATTTGGGTGCAAATAAATAGGTAAATAAAATTATCGGGCGTAGAATTTGAGATTTTAGAGTGACAAACTAAAATCCTCAATTCCGTCCTATCATTTGGGTGCTGAAGTGTAGATGTTAACCATCAGGCGAGGGGAATGTGAGAGCTCTGAAATGAGAGTCGGTATCCTCCCAGCTTAGCTGCAGAATCAGTAAACAAGCATAAGATTAGTCAATGTTCTTTATGCCTGGACTAAAGGGTAAAGCATAGATATGCTCCTATTTGGCAGAATCCAACTTGAACTAATTCACTTTATCCATTCACTTTAATTTCTTGACAAGGAGAAGGATGCTTTCTTATATATTGAACTTCACATTAGAAACTTTATTAGTAGAATTAGTTATTTAGGAGTTATTAAAATTACATATTTATTTCAATTTTCTATTAGTGACATAAAAGCAATTTGAACTATATTGTTGTGATTAAGTATTAATTTTCTAAAATCTTAGTTTGTAGCGTCTAATATTACTCCCTGTGGGATTGATATCCAGTACTCCATTAGAGTCCTGTATTACTTAAGCGATACGTATACATGAGTTGATAAGTGTGACTTTGAAATTATTGAATATTTTATATACATATTTATCAAATCTATAACCGCTGTCAAGTTTTTGGCGTTGTTGCCGGGAAATTAAATCTTTTAGCAGTAGTAGCAAATTCTTGTATTTTAAAGCATATATTAAGTCGCTGCCACTAGGCTAAATCAAATTTGGTTAAATGAGGATTAGAAAAGTGAATGTAACTACAAATTTAACACCTTTAAAACACTACAAGCCCAAGTTAAAGTTAAAATTGGCTAATTGTCTTAATAACATTAATTTTCCCCTTTTAAGGGTCTTCACCCTCATAATTATCAAATTAAATGTCAAATGATAATCACCCTACTCTTGGAGATAATTAAAATATTGATGTTCACTGAACACTAAAGGTATTTACACGATAGATTATTAAGTAACATAGTAAGTTTAAATGAGCTCGGAACTTTTCACAAGGCGATGAGAGGGAAGCATGGACCTGCTTCTTTCTCCCAACCTTTTGGATACCTCGGAGGTCTACTAAACTTAGTGTTATTTGCTTAATGAAATCATCCTCAAATGAATTAATAGGGGCTCACCAAGATACATTTTAGGATTTTGGTAGGTCACCGGGACCTTATTTCACTGCTTTACATAAAATGCTTTTAATTTATAAATGCTCTCACATGCATTTTGAGTTTTAGTTGAAGATGATGGGAAGCCCATCTAGGCATGCTTTTACTTTACCAGCATTTCTAGTTTCCCATATTTTACTTTTCAGTACTTAACTGTGCTTACTCACCTGCATGTATGAAAAAAAACACAAACCTGCATTTTAAATAACGATGTCACCTTGCATGAAAACTAAAACTGCTAGGATAGTCGCAAAACCAAAACCAAAACTAAAATCAACCAAGATAAAATTTACCATCACAACATTCAAAATATAAAAAAACTCAAAATTTAATCTCAAATATCACAGAACAACAATTGCAACCAAATTAAGAGGTCTCTTTTGGCTGATCGGGAATCTTTCGGAGGAGGTAACCTACGGTTGCTAACGAGGCTTCCTATGGTCTAAATGAAAGTATGGAATTCATTAAGTTGAGTTTATTAAAATCATTTGGACTAATTGAATCCATTAGAAAATAGTGGTACCAGAATGAGGGAACCGTAGGATCCTAACTGGTGTCGCTCTAATCAACTTAACATGCCTCATAAAATTTAAAGAACTACATCTATAGGGACATCTGATTTGACATCATAAATTGACACATTAGAAAATTTAAGCTCGTCACGACAAGGAGCTTGGAGCTAGTATGGTGGGCAACACGACCATTTTCATCAGCAAGAGGATTTACAATAACATATATTTCCTTAGAATTAAACAATTAAGTCATAGGACTTCGAGGTAGTTTGCTTGTAAAAAATAAATCCTCACCTCATCTTTAAGCTTTTGTATAGCTCTGCTATACAATATAAGCCCTAACTCGTCTTAGGATTTTGAGGTTGTCGTTTGTTATGATCTAAATCCTCACATCTTCCAAGTTATTTGTGTGATCTTTTTACATAAATGTAAGTAAAAAAATAATAAAATTTGCCCGATGAAACATTTAAATATTTCTCCTCCAAACTGAAGCCAAACAATAGGATAGAGTGAGATTTCACCGAGGTTCTCCTCCGGATCTATGACATCCCCTAGTTCTTCCTCCTTTGGGTTACAAAAATAAAATGTTCTAAAGTTGAGCCATTCCCATTTCACAACTCTTTGTCTGATTTCATTGAAAAGTCATATCCTTTTGAATTCCTTCAAGATAATATTTAATGATTTTTATCGAGAGTTTTCTTAAGTGACTTTGGTCATTTAAGATGTAATTAACTATAGAGGCTTGACTTTATAGGAAGCTTTTCCGAACCCAACTTAAAATAACCTATTTAATTCTTCATATTAAATAGGGGAAATTATCGGCAAATAAAACGGTTTTGCAGACCAAACGAATGTCATTTATTTCTTAGTTTATTTGATTGAGCCTCATCCTCAAGTCTTGTGTTTATCCTTCGGGATAGATAAAGGGTTTGAGGCATAGTGCTCTTTCATTTAAACTATGAAAAATATGGTCAGTTTGATCTCATATTTTTCTAAAACTTATATATATATATATATATATATATATATATATATATATATATATATATATATANTAGAAAATTCAGAGAACTCTATCTAGTTGGTCTTATTCCTTCTTGTCCAATGGGGGAAGGATCACTCTTCTGAAAAGTATCCTGACAACCTTCCCCTCTTATATCCTCCAAACCAACTAACTCAAGAAAAGAACCCAAATCCAGTTGGAGAGAGCTTTTAACAGATTTTCATGGGCTGGTCAAAGAAAGCAGTTACATTGGGCTTCTTGGAAGAAGGTTGCCAACCCATCTCAGCTGGAGGACTGGGGTTCAAGGGGCTTCAACAAGTTGTAAACATTAACTTCTGCAAGATGTGGATTAATTTCAGAGCACAAACTTTCTTGTGGGCAAAATTCATGTATGGTACGTATTGCATGGGCAACCACCCCTCCCTTATCTTTAGAAAATTGGGAGACTCCAAAATTTGGACAAATATGCTGAAATTCAGAGAACAAGTTGAAGACATGTACATTTGGGATTTGGGGAATAGTAAAGTGAACTTCTGGCATGACAACTGGTGTCGCAAAGACTGGATTGGGGTCCCCCCTCCCGATTTCAACCCTCAACTCTTAGTTTGTGACATTTGGGATGGGGACTCCTGGGATGTTCCTAAGCTCCAATCTCTCATTCAATAGCCTCACTTATCTCTAGTCACTGGAATTGTGTTTGCTAAAGACAGAAAGGATAAGATTATTTGGCAAAGTTACATTAACCAAAGCTTAGCCAAAGCAATTTATGCCAAATTAAATCTCTGGGAAAAGGTCAATTGGGGTGTGGTCATCTCGAACAAATTCCTTTCCCCCTCCATTTCTTTCTGTTACTGGAGATTTTTCAATAACCTATTGCCCACTGATGGTATTCTCAAACTCAAAGGCTTAAGAGGACCCTCTAGATGTTGTCTTTGTCTGAAAAGTGAGGAGAACATTCACCACCTGTTTTTCAAATGTGAATTTGAACAAGAGGTGTGGAAAGAGCTCTTTTATGGGATGAAGGACCTTTTGGACAAGGACTGGACCAGTCTTTATGCTGGTTGGTATAGCTGGAGAAGTACACAGGAGGAGTCTATCCCCTTCATTGTGGCTTGGTTCTTGTGGATGGGGAGGAACAACAACAAACATGATGATAAGAGTATCCAACACAACCAGGTAACCAGAAACTGTGTTGCCTATCTCAACAAAATGACTCAGCTTAAGAACTGTCCTAGCTTAAATATGGCCTAAACCAGTAACACTATCAATCATAATAGAATTGAGACTGTCATTTGGAACCCAACTGATACTCTAACCATGAAAATAAACACTGATGGCAACTTCTATAAATGGGGTGCAGGGGTGGGTGGGGTTTTTAGAAACTCCACCAGTAACTGTCTACTTTTCTTCCAATGCCCCACTATGGCTATTGATGCCCTTGAAGATGAGCTTATTGCTATCTAATGGGCCCTTACTTTTGCAAAAAAGGCATCTTGGCAGAAAGTCTGGATTGAGGTTGACTCTTCACAGCTCCTCTCTTTTTTGAGCTTTGATAAGCCCTCCTCATGGCATCATATGCATTGGAAGAAAAAAATTGGCAGTTTCTACAAAAGTCTCACAATCCATATGTCCTTTATCTACAGAGAAGGTAACCAACCTACCAATTGGCTTGCCAGACAAGGAACATTTGCCAACTCTATTTCTGTTGATATCATACCTCCTACTCCCCTTGTGCTCCTACTTCATGGTGACAAGCTGAAGATCCCCCACCTCAGAGTCAAACCAAGGCCACTTAAAGAGATTTAGTGCATTTTGTTTGCTACTTTTGTCTTTTTCTTTTATTTTGTAACTTTTTGGAAACTGTTGAGGATTGGGCTCTCTCCCTTTGTCTGGGAACCCCTCCTTTTAGTAATCTTTTTAAGACTTTTGATATTTAACATGTAGGGAGCCGTATAATGCTCCTTCTATTATATATATATATATATATATATNCATTGTTGCTATTGATGCACTTGAAGCTGAGCTTATTGTTATCTACTGGACCCTTACTTTTGCAAAAATGGCATCTTGGCAGAAAGTCTGAATTGATGTTGACTCTTCACAGCTCCTTTCTTTGCTAAGCTCTGATAAGCCCTCCTCATAGCATCATATGCATTGGAAGAAAAAAATTGGCAGTCTCTACAAAAGTCTCACAATCCATATGTCCTTCATCTACAGAGAAGGTAACCAACCTGCCAATTGGCTGGCTAGACAAGGAACCTTTGCCAACTCTATTTCTGTTGATATCATACCTTCTACCCCCCTTGCCCTCCTACTTCATGGTGACAAGCTGAAGATCCCCCACCTCAGAGTCAAACCAAGGCCACTTAAAGAGATTTAGTGCATTTTGTTTGCTACTTTTGTCTTTTTCTTTTATTTTGTAACTTTTTGGAAACTCTTGAGGATTGGGCTCCCTCCCTTTGTCTGGGAACCCCTCCTTTAGTAAGCTTTGTAACACTTTTGATATTTAACATGTAGGGAGCCGTATAATGCTCCTTCTATAAAAATATATATATAGAAATTTAAATCATATAACAATGAAGATAACGGCTGGACCTAGCTGTGCTCTGCTAGGGTTTTGGCTGTGATGGAGTTGCCTGGTGTTGCTGTGGAGCTTGCTGAAGGAGGTTGATTTCTCTTTAAGGGGTTTCTATGGCTTGGGAGGAGTGCCTGGTGTGGTTATTTTGAACCTCCAACACTGTTCCATTGGTCTAGCTTGGGGAGGCTGTGGTTTTCTGCTGTTTTTAGAGAAGGAGTTACTGTTACATTGGTTTGTTGAAGTTGCTAGCCTTCTTACATCCTCTTAGTTGGTGTTTATTTTTGGCCTGGGGTCTATCTCTGCTGTGTCTCTTGTTCTTCCTGTGGTTGGGCTTGGAACAAGCCACCTTCCTTGTTTTTCTGCTTCTTGCAACTTCTCTGTCTTGGGGGTGCTGGTTGGTGAACCATGACCACCCCTATTGATCTGGAGACAAATTTGCAATGGACTAAAGCTACTTATGTTGGGGTGGTAGGAAATCCTTCTTCCCCTTTGTTGGACCCTAATTTACTAGTCTTCCCTTAAGAATTCCGTAACACTGCTGCTGGGAGAGGTTCTGCCTCTTGCATTCATCCAGTGGGACCAAAAGATGGGGAATTAGCCGCTATTTTATTTGAAAAGGAGATTGCTGAATTAAACTTGGAGGTTCAATTTACTCTAATTGGCAAATTTAGCTTGGGCCACCCAAAGATGGAACTTGTAAGGAAATATTTTAACTCCTTGAAAATTTCAGAGTGGAAGCTAGGTCTGTTGGATGGCAGGCATCTCCTAATCTAGCTGACAAAGGAAGAGGACTATGCCAGAATATTTGCCAAACAATCCATCATCATAGCCAAAATAGAAATGAAAATTTTAAAATGGTCACCTGATTATGACCCATCACAAGAACCTCCCACAGTGCCTATTTGGTTTAAGCTACCTAAATTGTCATTGCACCTATTTAAATTGAATGCCTTGTTCAATATTGGGTGCACCTTGGGTACACCTTTGAAGGTAGATGCTGCCACATTTAATAAAGCCAGACCAGTCAGTGCAAGAATCCTAATGGAAAGGGATGTTACTCTTCCTGATGTCAAGAGGATCTGGATTGGGGACACTCTGAGGGGGTTTTGGCAAGAAGTAATCATGGAGCAAGGACCCCAATATTGCCAACATTGTAAAATGTTTGGACATACTAGGGAGAGATGCTATAGGTTAAACCCCCCAATAGAAGGGTTTACCACCAACCTCAGTAGGAGTTGGTTGATGCCAACAATAATCTCCTGGAAGTTGGAAGTAAATAAGTGCACAAGAAGACCTCTACTGTAGCAGGGACAGAAGAGACTCTCATCTAACAGGATTTCTCCTCTATGGCAGGGACAGTTGAAAATGTAAGCACTATTGCTAGTTAGAACTCTACAAAGGATAAGAACTTGGAGATCCATTCAGAGGTTAAGATAGTTGAGGAGGTGATGCTTGCTCCCTTGTCTCCCAGAAATTTAAAGAACCATGTGGTGGCTTTAGTGGTGGCTTCCCCCAGCCAAAACTTACTAGAAGCAATGAATAAAGAACTGGAGTCAGATTGGCAAATTCAGAAAACTAAAAAGAAAAAGAACTACAAATCAGAAGAACAAAACCTTGGCAAAGGAAAGGAGCTTCAAATTTTGGAGGTATCTATCAATCAGATAAAAAAAGTCTCTAACAAAACTAGAGGGAGGACTAGGTCCAGGTCCCAACCTTACTCTTCTCCCCCCTCCCCATGATCAACTTGCTGTGCTGGAACATAAGGGGGATTTCCCACTCCTTATCCTTAAAAAGACTCAAATATCTAAATAAAAAACACAAATTTTGTTGCATAGCCATTTTGGAACCTATGGTTCATCTCAACACTTTGAAAATTGCCAAAGCCTTCCCTGGCTTCAATCTGTTCACTAATATCAACAACAAAATTTGGGTTTTCCGTAGGAAAGAAATGAAGTTATCTATCTTACTTAACCATACTCAAATCTTACATATGAATCTCAGCTTTGTGGACATGGAGGTGTTCGCTTCTTTTGTCTATGCAGGAAGCTCTAAAGTTGCTAGAATTGATCTGTAGGAATTCCTGCAGCTCATCTAAGGCTCAATTGAAAAGGCTTGGCTTGTGGGAGAAAACTTCAATTGCATTTACTCTTCTGCTGAGAGGAAGGGGGGTAGAACTCCCAACCCTACCACTATATCTTTTTTTAATGATAATATTCAAAGAACTGGGTTATTTGATCTTGGTTTCAGTGGTCCTACCTTTACTTGGAGAAAGAAAGACATGTGGGAAAGGTTGGATAGAGTGCTTGCCAATGATAATTGGATCCAAAATTTTCTGCAGACATCCATCACTCACTTAAGCCTAGCTGGTTCAGACCGCAGGCCTTTACTGATCTCTATAGGGAATAAGGTGACAAGCCAGAAAAGCTCTTTCAGATTTCTGAATGTGTGGTCTCAACACTTGAACTTCTTGAGTATTATTAAGGAACATTGGAAGAATGACCTTCACCCTGACCCCTTCATTAACCTGTGGATTAATCAAAAGAAGGTGGGCAAAGCTCTTAAACAGTGGAGCTGGGACACTTTTGGGGACCTTCTGCTGATTGTGGATAAGGTTGAAAAGGAGGTAATTGATTTGGAGGAGGAGCATAGCAAAGGGAGGATTGATGAAGCTGTTCTTCTTGAGGCAAATGAGAAACTCTTAAATATTGTTCAGTGGCAGGAACAATTCCTACAACAAAAGGCTGCCAAAACTAAATTTACTGAAGGAGATAGAAACACCGAATTCTACCATGCCTGCATTAAATACCAGAGAAAATGTAACACTATACACTCCATCAAGGACTAGAATGGAATTTGGCTCTATCAAGAGGAGGAAATTGCTGAAAGTGCTGTGCAGTACTGCCACAACCTTATGAATGGGAACAACAGTGAAAGAGTGCATATTGATAGCAATTTGTTGCAGAAAGCAAGCAGTTTACTGCCGATCTTCATTTGAATGATATTCCTGATGAGGAGGAGATTAAAATAGCTTTGAAGTCCATAGACAGTTCAAATTCTGCTGGCCCTGATGGGTTTACTGCAGACTTCTACAAGAAAGCATGGGATGTTATCAAGGTGGAGGTGATCAAAGCTATCCAACACCTTTTCAAAGGTAACTCCCTACCTAATTATTTTAGTGCTTCTAATATTGTCTTCATTCCAAAGACCTCTATCAAGGATAGCTGGAACCATTACAGAACCCTGAGTCTCAACAATGTTATAAGCAAAAATATAAGCAAAATTATTGTACACAGACTCTAGCATCTATTACCTCAACTTGTCAGCAATAACCAAGCTGCTTTTGTGAAAGGCAGAAGCATTGTGGATAACATCCTCCTGGCTCAAGAAATTCTACAGGATTTCGAGAAACCTTGCAGAGGGGGAAATGCCATCTTTAAGCTTGATTTGAAGAAAGCTTATGACATGATGAACTGGGATTTCATTATTGAATGCTTGGAGGCTAGGGGATTTTTGAGGGAGTGCTATAAGATTATTAAAAGATGGCTAGAGGATAATATAAATTAAGTTTTTATAAATGGAAAAGCTCATGGATTCTTTAAAGCTTTTAGAGGACTCAAACAAAAGGACCCTCTATCCCCCACCATTTTTATCCTGGTCCTGGATTACTTCTCTAGACTGATTGATAGCAAGGAGAATAGAAAAAGTTTCAATACTTATCACAATAGAGCTAAGATGGATATTAGCCATGTGATCTATGCTGATGACATTCTGATGTTTACTAGGACTACTAAGTCTGCTACCAAGTCCATTATGGAGTGCCTACAACATTTCCAACAGGTGTCTGAGCTAAAGGTAAACAAGGATAAATGTAAGATACTGATCAGTAAAAGTGTCTCTCTACCAATCAAACAATGGATGCACTCTTACACTAGATTCTCTAGCTTGAGCCTCCACTCAAATATTTGGGGATTCACTTGATAAGAGGAAGAACAAAGTTTATTCAATTTGATGAGGTTATTGATAAGATAATCTCTACTCTTCAGGGGTGGTCTAACTCTTATTTGTCCAATGGTGGTAGGATCACCCTCTTTAAGAGCATTCTTACCTCTTTCCCTTTGTATGTACTCCAAGTGGCAACAATGAAAAGAAGCACCTCTTTGATGCTGGAAAAAACCTTCAACTGATTTCTTTGGGCTGGGAACAGGAAACAAGTGGCTTGGGCAAGCTGACAAAATGTGGCTAAACCTTGGGAGGCTGGTGGTTTGGGATTTAAAGGATTGCACCAGATGCAACACATCAGTCTGTGTAAGCTTTGGATTAAATTCAGACAGAATGAAAGCTTATGGGCCAAATTCATGCAGGCCAAATACTGCAAATTTGATCACCTTGGGGAGGTCACTAGGAAGGTGGGAGATTCCAGAATTTGGATTCAGATGCTTAAGGTCAGAGAAGACATTGAAAAGCTGCTAAGATGGGAGCTGGGCCAAGGGGATATCAATTTTTGGAAAGAAAATTGGTGCCCTACTGAATATTTGGAACCTTTGCAGGATGAAAAGGAGGGGGATCTACTAGTCAAAGACTGTTGGAATGGTAATGTTTGATCTGAGGAAATTTTGAGGAGTATTCTAAAGGATCATTCTGTCAGCTCCATTTCAACTATCCAATTTGATATGAACAACAAAAATCAACTTAATTTGATAAACAAGACCAGGGCAAGTATTTCAAAAGATATCCAGAATAATTTGTACAGCTGGGACACCTGCCAGTGGAATGTATCCTCTTGCCAAAAACACCTTACCCCTTCCATGCTATTCTTTTCTTGGAGAGCCTTTTATAATTTACTTCCTACTGATGATATCCTAAAACTAAAAGGCCTGAAAGGGCCATCTAGATGCCATTTCTGCAAGCTTGACCAGGATTCCAGGAATCACTTATTTTTTAGGTGCAAATTTGCTAAGGAGGTTTAGAATAGATTGACCTCCCAAATGAATATTAACCTGATAAATATTGGTTGGGATAATATAATATATTGTATTAAATATTGGAAAGAGATTAACCTCATGCCAATTCCCTTCATTGTTGCTTGGTTCCTCTGGATGGCTAGGAACAAGGCCAAACATGAGGAGAGGGAGGTCAGCACTNTAGCTAATTTTAGATATTTGAACATGTGGTCTAAGCATGGTGATTTTATTAACCAAGTGGCTGNAGATGATGGTGGCGGCTGGACCTAGTTGTGCTCTGCTAGGGTTTCGACTATGATGGAGTTTCCTGGTGTTGTTGTGGAGTTTGCTGAAGGAGTTTGCTTTCTCTTTAAGGGGTTTCTAAGGCTTGGGAGGAGTGCCTGGTGTGGTTATTTTGAACCTCCAGCACTGTTCCTTTGGCCTAGCTTGGGGAGGTTGTGGTTTGTTGTTGTCTTTTGAGAAGGAGTTACTGTTACATTGGTTTGCTGAAGTTGCAAGCCTTCTTACATCCTCTTAGTTGGTGTTTGTTTTGGCATGGGGTTTATCTCTGCTGTGTCTCTTGTTCTTCTTGTAGTTGGGCTTGGAACAAGCCACCTTCCTTGTTTTTCTGGTTCTTTCAACTTCGCTGTCTTGGGGGTGCTGGTTGGTGAACCATGACCACCCCTATTGATCTGGAGACAAAATTGCAATTGACTAAAGCTGCTTACGTTGGGGTGGTGGGAAATCCCTCTTCCCCTTTGTTGGACCCTGATTTACTAGTCTTCCCTCAGGAATTCCATAACACTTATGCTGGGAGAGGTTCCGCCTCTTGCATTCATCCAGCGGGATCAAAAGATGGGGAACCAGCTACTATTTTCTCTGAAAAGGAGATTGTTGATTTAAACTAGGAGGTTCAATTTACTCTAATTGGCAATCTTAGCTTGGGCCACCCAAAGATGGAACTTGTAAGGAAATATTTTGACTCCTTGAAAATTTCAGAGTGGAAGCTAGGTCTGTTGGATGGCATGCTTCTCCTAATCCAGCTGACAAAGGAAGAGGACTATGCCAGAATATTTTCCAAACAATCCATCATCATAGCTAGAATATAAATGAAAATTTTAAAATGGTTAGCTGATTATGACCCATCACAAGAACCTCCCACAGTGCCTATTTGGTTTAAGCTACCAAAATTGCCATTGCACCTATTTAAATTGAATGCCTTGTTAAATATTGGGTGCACCTTAGGTACACCTTTGAAGGTAGATGCTGCCACTTATAATAAAGCAAGGCCAGCCAGTGCAAGAATCCTAGTGGAAAGGGATGTTAATCTTCCTGATGTCAAGAGGATCTAAATTGGGGACACTCTGAGGGGGTTTTGGAAAGAAGTAATCATGGAGCAAAGACCCCATTATTACCAACATTGTAAAATGTTTGGACATACTAGGGAGAGATGCTATAGGTTAAACCCCCCCAATATAAGGGTTTACCACCAACCTCAGCAGGTGTTGGTTGACGCCAACAATAATCTCCTGGAAGTTGGAAGTAAAGAAGTGCACAAGAAGACCTCTACTGTAGCAAGGACAGAAGAAACTCTCATCCAAAAGGATTTCTCCTCTGTGGTAGAGATAGTTGAAAATGTTAGCACTATTGCTGGTCAAAAATCTATAAAGGATAAGAACGTGGAGATCCATTCAGAGGTTGAGACAGTTGGGGAGGTGAAGCTTGCTCCCTTGTCTCCCAGAAATTTAAAGAACCATGTGGTGGATTTAGTGGTGGCTTCCCCCAGCCAGAACTTGGTAGAAGCAATGAATAAAGAACTGGAGTCAGATTGGCAAATTCAGAAAACTAAAAAGAAAAATAACTACAAATCAGAAGAACAAAATCATGGCAAAGGAAAAGAGCTTCAAATTTTGGAGGTATCTATCAATTAGATAAAAACAATTCTCTAACAAAACTAGAGGGAGGACTAGGTCCAAATCCCAATCTTACTCTTCTCCCCCCTCCCCATGATCAACTTGTTGTGCTGGAACATAAGGGGGATTGCCCACCCCTTATCCTTAAAAAGACTCAAATATCTAAATAAAAAACACAAACTTTGGTGCATAGCCATTTTGGAACCTATGGTTCATCTCAACACTTTAAAAATTTCCAAAGACTTCCCTGGCTTCAATCTGTTCACTAATATCAACAACAAAATTTGGGTTTTCTGTAGGAAAGAAATGAAGTTATCTATATTACTTAACCATACTCAAATCTTACATATGAATCTTAGCTTTGTGGATAAGGAGGTGTTTGCTTCTTTTGTCAATGTAGGAAGCTCTAAAGTTGCTAGATTTGATCTGTGGGAATCCCTACAGCTCATCCAAGGTTCAATTGATAAGGCTTGGCTTGTGGGAGGAGACTTCAATTGCATTTCCTCTCCTGCTGAGAGGAAGGGGGGCAGACCTCCCAACCCTACCACTATATCCTTTTTTAATGATAATATTCAAAAAACTGGGTTATTTGAACTTGGTTTCAGTGGCCCTACCTTTACTTGGAGAAGGAAGGACATGTGGGAAAGGTTGGATAGAGTGCTTTCCAATGATAATTAGATCCAAAATTTTCTGCAGACATCCATCACTCACTTAAGCCTTGTTGGTTCAGACCACAGGCCTTTACTGATCTCTATAGGGAATAAGGTGATAAGCTAGAAAAGCTCTTTCGATATCTGAATGTGTGGTATCAACACTTGAACTTCTTGAATATTATTAAGGAACATTGGAAGAATGACCTTCACCCTGAGCCCTTCATCAACCTGTGGATTAATCAAAAGAAGGTGGGCAAAGCTCTTAAACAGTGGAGCTGGGACACTTTTGGGGACCTTCTGTACATTGTGGATAAGGTTGAAAAAGAGGTTATTGATCTAGAGGAGGAGCATAGCAAAGGGAGGATTGATGAAGTTGTTCTTCTTGAGGCAAATGAGAAACTCTAAAATGTTGTTCAGTGGCAGGAACAATTCCTACAACAAAAGACTACCAAAACCAAATTTATTGAAGGAGATAGAAACACCAAATTCTACCATGCCTGCATTAAATACCAGAGAAAATGTAACACTATACACTCCATTAAGGACAAGTATGGAATTTGGCTCAGGCGAGAGGAGGAAATTGCTGAAAGTGTTGTGCAGTACTACCACAACCTTATGAATGGGAACAATAATGAAGAGTGCATATTGATATCAATTTGTTTGCAGACAACAAGCAGTTTACTGCCCATTTGCATTTGAATGATATTCCTGATGAGGAGGAGATTAAAATAGCTTTGAATTCCATAGACAGTTCAAAATTTGCTAGCCCTGATGGGTTTACTGCAGACTTCTACAAGAAAGCTTGGGATGTTATCAAGGTGGAGGTGATCAAAGCTATCCAACACTTTTTGAAAGGTAAATCCCTACCTAATTATTTCAGTGCTTCTACAATTGTCTTTATTCCAAAGACCTCTATCAAGGATAGATGGAACCATTACAGAACCCTGAGTCTTAACAATGTTATAAGCAAAACTATAAGCAAAATTGTGGTACACAGACTCCAGCCTGTATTAACTCAACTTGTCAGCAATAACCAAGCTGCTTTTGTGAAAGGCAGAAGCATTGGGGATAACATCCTCCTGGCTTAGGAACTTCTACAAGATTTGGAGAAACCTTGCAGAGGGGGAAATGCCATCTTTAAGCTTGATTTGAAGAAGGCTTATGACATGGTGAATTGGGATCTATTGGTCAAAGTCTGTTGGAATGGTAATGGTTGGTCTGAGGACATTTTGAGGAGTATTCTGAAGGATCAATCTATCAGCTCCATTTCAACTATCCAATTTGATAGGAACAACAAAGATCAACTTAATTTGAGGAACAGGACCAGGGCCAGTATTTCAAAGGATATCCAGAATAATTTATACAGCCGAGACACCTGCTAGTAGAATGTATCCTCTTGCCAAAAACACCTTACCCCTTCATGTTGTTCTTTTCTTAGAGAGCCCTTAATAATTTACTTCTTACTGATGATATCCTGAAACAAAAAGGCCTGAAAGGGCCATCTAGATGCCATCTCTACAGGCTTGACCAGGATTCCAGGGATCACTTATTTTTTCAGGTGCAAATTTGCTAAGGAGGTTTGGAATAGATTGACCTCCCAAATGAAGATGAACTTGATAAATATTGTTTGGGATAACATAATAGATTGTATTAAAGATTGGCAAGGGATTAACTTCATGCCAATCCCCTTCATTGTTGCTTGGTTCCTCTGAATGGCTAGGAACAAGGCCAAACATGAGGAGAGGGAGGTCAGCACTACAAGGGTGATGATTAAATGCTTCACACATCTAAATAAGCTGATAAGTTGGAGGAATTTCCCTAAGATCCTGCAGACCATACCCACCATGGTTGCTAACAATATTAAGATCATCAAGGTTAGATGGGAGAGACCTCCTTACCAATTCATTAAAATCAATACAGATGGAAGCTACACAAACAGGAGAGCAGGTATTGGGGGAATTTTAGAGATCACACAAGGAATACTTTGCTTTTCTACAAGGCCCCATATATTGCTGAAGATGCTTTGGACACTGAAGTTGTTGCCCTCTATTGGGCCTTAAAATTTGCTAAGGAGAATAAGTGGAAGTGGATTGTTGCTGAAGTGGACTCCTCNACTTTTCTATAAGGCCCCATATATTGCTGAAGATGCTTTGGACACTAAAGTTGCTGCCCTCTATTGGGCCTTAAAATTTGCTAAGGAGAATAAGTGGAAGTGGATTGTTGCTGAAGTGGACTCCTCCCTGCTGGTGGAGCTACTGAATATTAAGATTTTTTCCCCTTGGCACATTAATCAGTGGATTCACAAGATTAAAAAGCTTAGCCTTGAAAGTAAGATTCATTTCTCTTTTGTGTATAGGGAAGTAAATAGACCTGCTAACTTCCTGGCTATGGAGGGTGCAAATGCTGAGCATGCTGAGGTCTCCACAATCCTGTCCCCCCCTCTCCACCTGGAAACTCATGGGGACAAACTCCAAATTCCTTACCTAAGAGTGCAAAAATGAATGCTGGGACCATTGTTAGTGGCCATGAATCGTGCTGGTCTTCCATCGAGGCTGTGCTCCTTGTTTCTTAGTTGTTTTGTCTTGTTTGGGGGTTTACTTATATATATATATATATATATATATATATATATTCTCCTTTAGCTATGATGAGTGTCTGTTTCTGTGGTTGGGATATCCCCTTATGAGTGAGTAAATTTTTATTTTATTTTCTAGATTAGGGACCTTCCCAACCAAGCATTTTTGTAACTTTACCTCTTATCAACATGTAGGGAGCAGAATCATGATCCTTCTATTATATATATATATATATATATATATATATATATTTAATACNCTTATCAAATGGAGGTAGAATTACACTTCTCAAAAGTGTTCTTTCTGCCTTACCTTCTTATTTACTACAAATGAACATTCTTAAAAAATCCTCCCAGAAACTATTAGAAGGTATCTTTAATAGATTTCTATGGGCTGGCCATAGGAAGCAAAAACACTGGACCTCTTGGGCTAAGGTGAGTAAATCTTTTGAGGAGGGTGGATTAAGATTCAAGTCTTTCTCCCAAATCATGCACTCCAATTTCTGCAAGCT
>JXCR01148351.1:234531-247031 GCA_002079205.1 Phalaenopsis hybrid cultivar
TATATATATATATATAAGAGTACTTTTAAGAAATTTTCTTTGCTTATTATATTTGTTTAAGCGAAATGTTGGTTCTGAAGGTTTACTACCTTTTGATTCAGAATTAGAACGTGTTGTTAGAAAAGTTCGAGAACAATAGAAAGAAAATAAAAATTTGAACAAAATGACGAATAACTTGGATAATCAAATAAATGAAAATCAACAAAGACCTTTAAGAGAATATGTTAATCCGACAACAGATGACCTTTAGTTGACTATTCAAAATCCTAATGTTGCTGCTAATTTCTTTGAGCTTATACCTGCTATTATCCAAATGGTACAAAAAAATCAGTTTGGAGGAACACCTACTGAAGAAACTAACTTACATCTTGCTAATTTTCTTAAAATATGTTCATTACTTTTAAATATGATGGAGTGTCTAATAATGTTGTTACGCTTACACTTTTCCCTTTTCCTTAAGGGATAAAGCTAAAGCTTGGTTAAATTCATTAGCTCATAGATCTATTAGAACTTGGGGAGAACTATAATAAAAAATTTCGGCTAAATATTTTCCACCCTCGAAAACTGCTAGCTTAGAAACGATATTACATCTTTTTGTCAGTTTGAAGGAGAATCAATATATGATGTCTGGGAAAGATTTACATATCTTCTTTGGAAATGTCCACACCATGCTTTACCAGATTGGTTAATAATTCAAACTTTTTAAAATGGATTATTAGGATCACTTAGATCTATTATAGATGATGCTATAGATGGATCACTAATGTCAAAACCTTTTGATAAAGCATACTCTTTAACAGAAGAATTGACTACTAAAAATTTTCAATGGCCCTTTGAACGGGTAATTCCTATGAAAGTAGCCAGTATTCATGACTCTGATGCAATGTCTACTTTAGCATCTCAAATTACTACTATATCAAAAATGATTGATCAAATTAAAGTGAACTATTCTCAAATATCTCCAGTATTAGAGGAAAATTCACTAAGGCAGATAATTGATACTCAATTATCTTATGAAACTTTAAATGTTATAAATAATCAAAATAATAATCAATATTCTAATTATTATAACCATGGATGGAAAAAATCACCTTAATTTTAGTTGGAATAATTATAAAAATTTGGTGAACCCCTCAAGAAATTTGAACATCCAAAGAAATACTAATTATTGACCTTATTATCCTTCTGGATTTAACTCTAACCCTAACCCAAGTTAAGGAAAAGAAGTTGATGATGGAAGAAGTAATCTTGAATATGGGAAATCAAATACTAAATCAAGGGGTTGCTATTAGAAATATTCAAAATCAAATATGATATATTGCTACTGCACTTTGTAACAAGCCTTTAGGAAATTTTTTGAGTAGTGTGGAAGTTAATCCAAAAGGAGAAAAGTAAAGCTATTTAGTTACAAAGTGGAAAAGAGGTAGAAATAATAATCTAAAGAGAAGCAGGAGTTGAGGAGGAGAAGGAAGAGATTGAAAGCTTCCATAATGAAAATCAACCAATACAAGTTCCTTTAGAAAAACCACCACCTCTGTTTCCTCAAAGATTGAAGTAGAAGAATAAAAATAAATAATTTACAAAATTTTTGAAATTCCTTAAAAAGTTAACGATAAACATTTCTTTCATTGAGGCTTTGGAAAAAATGCCAAGTGTGAAATTTATGAAAGATATATTAAACAATAAAAAGAAGTTTGCAGATAATGAGATCATTGCACTCAGTGAAGAGTGTAACTGTATTACTCAGAAAAAGTTTTCTGAAAAGTTAAAAGATCCTGGTAGTTTTACTATACATTGTGCTATTTGTGAAAAGATTTTTGGAAAAGCCTTATGTTATTTAGGAGCGAGTATCAATCTTATGCCGCTATGAATTTTTAAACATTTAGATCTAAGAGAGATTTCTACTACTACTGTAACTCTTCAGTTAGCTGATCGATTAATAACTATTCTAAAGGAGTTATAGAAAATGTATTAGTAAAAGTGGATAAATTTAATTTTCTTGTAGACTTTATAGTATTAGATATTGAAGAAGTTAAAGAGATTCCTATTATTTTGGGGAGACCATTTCCTGCAATAGGGAGAGCTGTGATAGATGTGTTAAAAGGAGAATTAATAATGAGAGTTAATGATCAAGAAGTAATATTTAACATCGCTTAAGCTATGAAATATCCTGCATTAGAAAAAGATAATGAATGTTTTAGAATGAAAGTTACTGATTATCTGAATAATGAGCAATTTAAGGAAGTGTTTGAAGAAAAATTAAGGCAAGAAGAATTTTGAGAGAATGAAATAAAAGAAGAGAATTTAGATTATAATCAGGATAAATTTGAAACTTTGGATTTCTTGGAAATTGATAACAAAAGTTTTATTTCTTCAAGTATTAAACCACATGAACTTGAACTGAAAGTATTATCTACCCATTTAAAATATGTGTTTTTAAGAGATTCATCTACATTGCCTGTTATTGTATCTTTTGATTTAACTGAAATTCAAGAATAAAAATTAATAGAAATGTTTAAAAGATATAAAAGGCTTTTGGAAGGTCTTTAGAAAATATTAAAGGAATTAGTCCTTCAATTTGCTTGCATAGAATTTTATTAGTTGAACAATTTGAACCAAAAGCTGATCCTCAGAGGAGGCTAAACCCAATAATGAAAGAAGTTGTTAAAAAAGAAATCTTAAAATGGCTAGATGCTGAAATTATATATCCTATTTTAGATAGTGCTTGGGAAAGTTCAATTCACTGTGTCTAAAGAAAGGAGGAGTGACCATTGAAGTAAATGAGTAAAATGAATTAGTTTCATTAAGATAAGTTACTGGTTGGTGAATTTGTATAGTCTATAGAAAATTAAACAAGCCCACTAGTAAAGATCACTTTGTTTTACCCTTTCTAGACCAAATGTTGGATAGACTAGCTGGAAACAATTATTATTGCTTTTTGGATGGATATATTGGGTAACATCAAATTCCAATTGCTCATAAGGATCTAGAGAAAACAACATTTACAAGCCCTTATGAAACATTTGCTTTTTATAGAATGCCTTTTGGACTATACAATGCATCTGCGACATTTTAAAGATGTATGATGTCAATTTTTTTGTAATTTAAATGAACATCGAATGGAAGTATTTATGGATGATTTCTATGTATTCGTGACTTCATTTGATTTTTTTTAAAATAATTTAGAAAAAGTTTTGGAATTATGTGAACGAATCAACCTAGTACTAAATTGGGAAAAAAGTTAACTTATCGTTGCAAAAGGAACTGTACTTGGGCATAAAATTTTTGAAAATGTCATGGAGGTAGACCCTGCAAAAATTCAAGTTTATGAGAAATTACCACCTCCTACTACGATTAGAGGGGTAAGAAGTTCTCTAAAACATGTTGGTTTCTACTGGCATTACAAAAAAAAAAATTCTAAAATAACTAAGCCATTATGCCAACTTTTAGAAAAAGATGCAAAATTTAATTTTAATGAGGAATGCATAAAAGCATCTGAATTATTGACAGAAAAATTAATAACTGCACCTATAATAGTTCTACTTGACTGGTAGAAACCATTTCAAATAATGTGTGATGTTAGTGATTATGTTATTTGCGTTATTTTAGGACAAAGGCACATAAAAGTTTTTAAAGTAATATATTATGCTAGTAAAACTCTAAATGATGCTCAAATTAATTATATTATTATTGAAAGAGAGTTATTAGCTATTGTTTATGCCTTTCATAAGTTTATACCTTACTTACTTGGAACCAAATGTATAATACATACAAATCATCTGCTATCAAATACTTGATGCAAAAGAAGGATGCTAAACCGAGGTTAAAAAGATGGATACTTCTTCTGCAAGAGTTTAATTTTATGGTAATTGATAGATAAGGAAATGAAAAACAAATAGCAGATCATTTGTCTAGATTAGAAAAAGAAATATTAATTAATTTTACAAATGAAATTTTAAAAAAATTCACTGATAAACTTTTTTATAATATTGATATAATGAATGTACTGTGGTATGCCAATATAGTAAATTATATTATAAGTGATAATCTACCACCTAATATTAAGTATCAAAAACCAAAGAAACTTTTTTATTCAAAATTCTATTTTTGGGATGACCCATATTTGTATAAACAATGTAAATATTTAATTATTATGAGGTCTGTGCCTTATGAAGAAACAACAAATAATTGAAAGATGTCATGATTCTGAATTTGGAGGACATTTTGGAATAAATAGAACTGCACATAAAATTTTGGAAGCTAGATTTTATTGGCCTACTCTTTTTAGAGATGTTAATGAATATATTAAAACATGCGATTGATGTCAGCAAGTAGGAAATATTTCTAGAAGAAATAAAATGCCTCTAAATTACACATTGGAAGTTGAAATTTTAAATGTGTGGGGATTAAATTTATAGGACCATTTATGGCTTCATTTGGAAATTTATATATATTAATTGTTATTGATTATATGTTCAAATGGATTTATGCTATTACAGTACGAAGATGTGATGCTTGGACTGTTTCTAAATTTTTAAATTAAAATATTTTTACAAGATATAGAATGCCGAGAGTAATTATTATAAATGGAAGGTTCCATTTTAGAAATAAGAGAATCGCAAAATTAATTAAAAAATATGATATTGTGCTTAGATTCTCCACTACTTATCATCCTCAAACTAGTTGTCTAGTAAAGATATCAAATTGTGAAATAAAATGAATTTTAGAAAAAGTTGTAAACCCTAAGAAATTAGGTTGGTCTGCTAGATTAGATAATGCATTGTGGTCATACAAAACTGCTTATAAGACTCCTATTGAAATTTCACCATATAAGCTTATTTTTGGAAAAACAAGCCACTTACTAGTAGAATAGGAGTATAAAGCATTTTAGGCTATTAAAGAGTTTAATTTTAATCTAAAAGATGCTAGTGAGAAAAGATTGTCGCAAATCAATGAACTTGAAGAGATTAGAAATAAAGCATATGATAATGCAAAAATATATAAAGAGAAAATAAAAATTTGGCATGATTGAAAAAATATTAAAAAGAAGTTTGAATCAAGACAAGAAGTTCTATTATATAGTATAAGATTGAGAGTATTTGTAGAAAAATTGAAATCCAGATAGTTAGGACTATTTAAAGTCATTAAAGTCTATCATTATGTAAATGTTGTTATCAAAGATCCTAAAACTGAAAAGATATTTAAAGTTAATGAACATTGAAATATTATTATGAAGGGCACATGCCACAATTTAAAAAAATTTTGATTTTAAGTCATCCTAAGTAAACAATGTGATGTTGGTTGGACAACATTAAACCAAGCGTTTTGTGGGAGGCAACCCATATAAAAATTTACATATATCTCTATATATATCTATATCTTACTATTTTGTTTAATGAGTTTTTTTATATATTAGGAGATAATAATATTTTTGAATCCTACAAAATTTTATATCTCATAAATTAAGACAAATATTGATATTAGAGGAAAATTTAGAATCGAATTCAACAAAAAAATAAGAGACGCAATTTTGGCCTCTCACGTCGACGTCACCCATCTACACAGGCCATGGCACTGACAGCATCATTGGGAGTGCCGACGATATCCTGAGCAGTTTTGTGCTTTCAAGAAAACTTTGGTAGGCTTTAGCAGGATTGCACTTCTAAATAACTGTCAATAGGTGTTTTTAAAGGCCTAAAGACTTCCTTGGACAACCAGAAACTTCCAAATTTTAAAATCCATGACATTCAATTCCAAAAATACTTCAACGTATGGAGTTTTCAATAGAAGAAAGTTTATCGATTTTGATGTGTTGAGATTATACGATAAATTCATAACAAGGAAGCGACTTATCAAGGAGAAAGGCTTTGTCAATCATGAATTAAGTAATCCAAGTTTACAGATTGAGAAAATCATTGTACAAAGGCGTTGAAAAGTTTTATGCTACACTACCGCTGCAATTTTTGTACTAGTGGTAAAGGAATTCTATGCTAACTTACATGGAATTACCCAAGGAGTCGTCTTCATTCGAGGAAAGGTTGTACCATTTACTCCACCTCAAATTAATGATTTGTATGTGGTAGAAAACGTGTCAATCTATCATTATACAAATTTTATCCAAACGAGAGATTTGATGCAAGATGTATATCATTTTGTGACGGATGAAAATGATAATTGGTATATTAGAGATGAGGGATACGTTAGTTTCTCTACTTCACTACTTAATCAAATATCAAAGCAATGAAATTTCTTCATCTTTGCAAAATTAGTCCCTACCAAGAAAATTAGTACAGTTACAAAAGAAAGTGTTATTTTAAACTATTACATCCAAAAGTAAAAGCCCATTGATTTGGGATAAATTATTTTCAAGTTTATTATGGGTATTATTATGAATGAGCCTATGTATGGACCGGGGCATCCTTCTACAATTTTCTTACTTTGCAGTCAATCTCAAGTGCCATTTAAAAGTTGGGAGAAAGTGTTATTACACTGAGAGCCCATGATTCATATTGATGAAAATTATATTGGGAATGGAAATGAAGCATTAGATATCATTTTGGATCATTCATCACATGCTTCAACACCCTTAATGCCACAAACAGTTGGAAGTTCAATAGCTTTGGCGAAGAAAATGAAGAAAATTGAAAGAGAACTTCATAGTATTGTGAATGCAATAGGAAATCTTAACTACCTTTTTTATCACTGAGATTGGAGAATAAAGGGGAACTTTTATCATACTGAAACAACTGAAGTAGGTTGGTGCAGATGTTCAAGAAAAATGGATGGATCAATGAAAATTTGAATAATCAATTCCCATACTGACCTTGCTACAATTTGTACGTCCATTACCAGTCCATGGGAGATATTAGAGGAGAAGAAATTAATGAGATGAAGCAGAATAAATGAAAAAGTTTGACTCTTTACTATTTTAAAGTAATTATGTTTTCAATGTGATTATTTTGGATTTAGTTTTATTTAGAACTCTTATAAATTTAATTGTGTGTATAATTTTGTATCAGCGTTCTAGTGTTGTAGCTTGATTTTGATGTTGAATTATAATTTAATTTGTTTTTTGTATGTGAAAGTGTGATTAGAAAGTGTATTTATAGGATTTGGATTTTCATATATATATATAAGTTAGTTTGGTGTTGTTTGTGAAATACTTGTTTATGAATTATTTTAAGACAAAAATTAGTGTTCAAAAAGACTAATTAGACTTCGGAGTGAATTGAAAGAAAGTTGAAATTTGAGAAAATTGAAAAAATTGAAATTTTTTCCTTGGCGCCAACGATGCTAGAATGGGTGTCGACAAAGCCCTCAACCCAAAGGTACCCAAATTCCTTTAAATTTGCAATTTACATAGTAAAAACACCTTTTTTATCCTTCCGGTCACCTTCAACCTCCAGTTTATGCACCAAGAGCTTACTATTGCTTGGATTTGGTGTTATTTTAAAGCAAAAGAAGTTCCGTTTTCATCTTCTATTGGTAAGAACTACACTTTGAACCCAAAATTTTTTATTTTCACCAAAGATTTATCTTACATTGCAAAGATCCAAAATTTTGATATTCTTTTAGAAGATTTTGAGAAAAACATTTGGTGAAGAACTCTTACTTAATAGATTTAAGTTTAAAACATTCCACATTGTGATTTTTCAGAATTTTAGGAAATTATTTGGATTTTATCAAATTTTCTTAGATTACCATGAAACCGAGAATGAGCAAGGGAAAGAAAAAGTTGAAGTATGATGATCAGAAGTTTGTTAACTACAAGGCTAACAATTTTTCCAATACTCTGCTTGCAACTAAAAAACTATTTCCGGATAGAGGATTTAAAAATCTAGGTGGAGAAGTCCAAGGATTAATTGATGCTCAGCAGTGGGAGAATTTTTGTTACTTTACTACCAATGCTATTATTGGTGTAGTGATGGAGTTCTATGCGAACTTTAAAAAATCTTCTGATGAGTATGTTTTTGTTTGTGGGAAAATGGTAGAATCTACTCCAAGAAGAATTAATGAATTTTATTACTTAGAGGATGTGTATAGGTGTCAGCACAAATCATTTCCTTATATAATTGAGGCTTTAGATGAAGTTATTTTTTTTTCTTACTGATGGAAGAGGAGCTCGGAAGGTGAAGAATAATGTTAAGGTAAACTTTCCTCTTTCTATGTTAAATGTAGTATCTAAGGCCTAAAATTAGTTTATATCTGATAGAATGATACCAACAAACCATCCTAACGAGGTTATAAAGGATAGAACCATCTTGTACTTTTGTATCTAGCAGATGATAAGGATAGATGTAGGCTCTATTGTTTATAAAAACACTCGTTGGATTGCTTTGGATGAGAATACTAGTGGTTTAGCACACCCTGCCCTGATCTTCACACTATGTGAATAGACAAGAGTTGATTTTAGAATGGATGAAGAGAGGATTAAACCTTTAAGACCTATTGGGTCTGCAAATATTAAGCTTATGAATCTCATGTTGGATGGTGATCTGGAAGTAGGAGTAAGGATATTCCTTCTATATCTAGTACCCTACTCTCCAAGGACTTATGGAGCAACTGATGATCCAATAAGGAGATAACTTGAGGATGGAAAACATAATGGAAAATATAGAAGCCAGAAATGCACATAATGATGATTTGATAAGGAAAAAGTTTGAGTATGCCACTGCTTATGATGATGCAATGGTTAGATACATGAGGGGTGACCACTCAGTTCAGTTTCCTACTCAACCTGTCTCTACCCCAAATCGGCAAAAAACTTTGATGTAGAAGAAGAAGAAGATGATGATGATTGCTAATGTTTTAGTTTGATCTTTTGTTTAGTTTATAATTTGTTGTACTTTATTATTATTGTTTGTTTTTAGAGTGTGATACTTTACTTTATTTTAGATGTTATGTTGTATTGTGAATAGTAGGATTGAAAAACTGATTTTACATTGAAAGTCATCTTAGAACTATTGTTAGTTTTTAGTAATTTGTTGATTGTATTTATAGTAAATTCTTTCTGAGCAAATTTTTATATGTATTATGTGTTATTTAATATTTTATTTCTTGTAGCTTTTCATATTAACACATGCAATATTTCATAGTTATGTTTCAAAATCAGAACCTTAAATAGGTACGTCTTTTTTTTATATGTTAAATGTTTTGTTTCACCCTATACTTTTAAAGTTTTTCATGCAAAATCTTTTAAAAATTTAAGTTTGGGGGGAAAAGAGAAATTCCTTTTTAAAGAAAGAAACTTTATTTTATTTTTCCTCAATTATCTATATTTTCAAAATTTTTAAATTTAACGTGGCCTTTGGTATTAGAGGGTAACATTAGATAACTACATTTGTGTTTCTAAATATACAGTTAAATTAAGTAAAAATTTTCAATAATAAAAGTTAATTTTAAAGATTAAGATATTTTGTATAAGAAAATAAGACTGTTTTTCTATTGTAAGTAGAGGAATTTGTATTTTTGGAAATATTAAAAATCTTAGAGATTCATGTAAGAAGAAAAGAATAAAACCTTATGAAAAATCTTTTAAGCTAATATAAATTTGTAAAGTGAAAGAATGAGAAAAGTTTTTAACTTTAAGAAGGGGATAGTGAAGTTCAAAATCATTAAAGGCTATTCAAATGTAGTAATCCTCACATATAAAAAAAAAGAGATAAGATAACAGAAAAGAAAAAGGATTGAAAATAATCTTTAAAAAAAAAGAAAAGAAAAGAAAAGAAAAGATCTGAGGAGAAGCTTGAGGAGATGCCTAATCAAAAACTGACTTTACTATCAACTTAAAGAGGCTTGGCTACATTCTCTGAACTTATATTTAAATATTAGCATGTTTACTAATAAAGTTTCATGAAGTTCTTTTTCATATGGATAATCTATGTGGCTTTAAAATGTCAATTTGTAATTTTCGAGAATAAAAAATCTTAGACTTGATTGTTAGATATTTTTATACCTATAGTATTAAATGAAGTTATTTTACATTTTTCTTAAGTTATGCTATTATATTTAGTAAACTAAAATATGAAAATCTAGAAGTCAATCTCTTTGCCATGAGTTATATTTTTATGTAGTAAAGAGTTATTTGAGAACAAGTAACAATTAAGTTTGGGGGATTTTGATACACCAAAAATACATGCATGTTTAGACCTATATTTTATACTCATTTTTTCTGATATTGCACTGTAAAGGAGGATATTTTTCATGTTTTCTTGCAGGTTGTTGATTTTTAGGACTTTGAGCAAAAATGAAGCAAAAATGATGGAATTTGGAGTCAAAATGGTGTTTTTGAAGAAGTACTCAGCGCCGATGGCGCAAGGATGGACGTCAATGGCACAAATCTACAGAATAGAAGCCATACTATCCTCAGTACTGAGAACGCTAGGAGCAGCGCCAACGACACCAGAAGTAGCGCTGATAGCGTCATTTAACAGGGAGTTTACAGACCACTGACAATGATGACGCTAGAATTGGCACCGATGGTGCTAGTGTCGGTGCAATACCAACAAATTTGCACAATTTTTAAAGAGTTTTTTGATGCACTTATTGGAAAACCAACATTAGGCTCTATTTAGAAAAGATCCCCTTCAACTGCTTTCCACTCACTTCCATGCTATTCCACATTCCCCACAGCAACTTAAAGTCCATTAGTCATTTAATTCTTTAGAGCTTTGAGTTTTTGTGGCAAGTTCAAGTGTGAATTTTTCTCTTAGTGTTAGAGAGGGAGAGAAGTGAGAGACTTTTTCTTCCTACATCTTCTAAGAGAGGCTACAACGGATTTGTTTATAGAAAGAGTTTCAGATAAGTTTTGTTTGTTTATTATTGTTATATGAACTTTCTTTTCTATATGAAATTTATATTTTATTGTATCTTTCTCATGAAGTCTGATTAGTTTCCCTTATCTTTCTCCCTACTCTAAGATATGGTGAAATGAAGAGATAATTTGGATGTGCCAATTTTAAAATATAAAATAAAATGTGATGGTTTTTCAACTCTGTTCTTAATTTACTTTTCAATCCAGCCCTTTGAATTATTATAATATGTTGTGAAACATATGATTTAGGAAATGGAGTATGAGTTATATAATAAGAGTGAGAATCACTTTTAATTTCATTAAGGAGTATTTCATTCATGGAATTTAGTGTAAATAAATAGGGAAATATACTTTGTTGGGTGTTGATTAAAATCACCAATTCGGTCTTAATGTTTAAGAACTAATGCAAGTGTTAGCCTTCAGGGGAAGGGAAGTGGGAGGTCTAGAGTGAGAGCAAGTATCCTCCTAGCTTAACCACAGATTTAGGGACTAAACCTCAGATTAGCCAATGATTCTCTATAACAGTGAATCAAGGTAGAGAATTAAAATTACTCCTTGATACATTAAAAATATATGAATTTTTAGACCCATATTTCATACCTATTTTTTGTGATATTGTAGCTTAACGGAAAGTTTTTTTCAAGTTCTCTTGCAGGTTGTTGATTTTTAGGGCTTAAAGCAAAAATAAGGCAAAAATGATGGAATTTGGAGTCAAAATGACGTTTTTTAGGAAATTACTCAACGATGGTAGGGCCAAGGTCAATGCCAATGGCGCAGAACAACCGAAAGCTGGAGGAAATACTAGTGTTGATGGTGCCAAAGGTGTTTCAAACCCTGTTTCTACAAGGTTCGATGTATTTGGACAATTTTTGAAGTGTTTTTGGAGGCACATCTTGAAGAACCGACCTTAAGATTTATTTGGAGCCAAATATCATCAGAAAAGGGTCTCCTCTACGTTCATTTTTTGCTCTACAACATTCCACCACTCTACATTTCCATAATACATCTTCATTACAACGCATATTGGAGTTAATTAGTAATTTTGCTTTCATAGTTTAGAGTTTTTGTGGTGGTATTTTTAGTCTAAAACCTTGTGTAAGAGTGTTGAAGAAGGAGAAAATTGAGAGAGTTCTTCTTCTTGCATTTTAAAGGAAAGGCAACAAAGCATTTGCTTTGAGAAAGAGTTCCAGATAAGTTTGTTTGTTTATTTAGTGTGTATGATCTTTCTTTTATATATGAAATTTGTGTTTTGTCGTATCTTTCTCATGAAGTCTGCGTAGTTTCCTCTATCTTTCCCCCTACTCTAAGATCTAGAGAAATGAAGAGATAATATGAATGTGTCATAATTAATATTTAAAATAAATTGTGATGATTTTTCAACTCCGAACTTAATTTACTTTTTAATTTGGCCAATTGATTTGTTAAAATATGTTATGAAACATATGACGATGATGAAACTTCGGAGGGAACCAGCTACTAGATGGTTCGATTAGTCTTTCGCCCCTATACCCGAGTCAGACGAACGATTTGCACGTCAGTATCGCTGCGGGCCTCCACCAGAGTTTCCTCTGGCTTCGCCCCGCTCAGGCATAGTTCACCATCTTTCGGGTCCCGACACGCATGCTCCCACTCGAACCCTTCACAGAAGATCCGGGTCGGTCGGCGGTGCACCCATCGGAGGGGGATC
>JXCR01148351.1:251212-289957 GCA_002079205.1 Phalaenopsis hybrid cultivar
ACCTCACCCAAATCTAACCTAGAGGCCAACTCATCCTAATCAAATTGAAGAGCTTCTCTGCCCTCCACCTAAGCACCACAATGCAGCCAAACTTGTGCCTTGAGAACCACCCCATGGCCATTTCTATAAAAACTCACCTCCACGACCATGAGAGGTGTGCTAAATATTTCTCAAAGAGAGCCTCCTAAATCACTCACAGAGCTTCCTTGAGATCTCTACTGCCCATTCTATTCACTCGACTGCCTTGATTCCCCTTGTACAACCCTAATTTTGAGATTAAGAATTAAGGCATAAAAAGTACATCTCTCAAAACTCCACCAAACTTAAATTTCTTGTGCCCACACCTTCACAATAGCAAGAGCAGACAAAGCCCAACCAAATTACCCTCTGAAATAGCCTCCACCATAGATCTTGACCAACACCTGAAATCGAGCTTGATCGAGTTCATGCCTAGGACTTACATCAAGATCAAGGACTAACGAACGTGTCAAGCACCTCTGATTGAAGCCTCCCTTCTCAGAGCAAAGGTATAAAACTTCGCTCCTCCTGATGTTATTTTGATTCTCTATTTACTTGGTCTTGATTTCATGACACATTAGCCGTATGGATGTGTTTGTCTCACTAAGATGAGCATTTAAAAAAAATCACTTAATTTAGTTGAGGAATGAGAGAGATCTTAAGCCTTGAAGGTGGACGACTCTCGGCCTAAGCCATTGGGGACGATGACCACGAGTCGTTCGATTGCGCATGTATCAAATGGATGGCCAAGATGAAGCCAGACAACGCTTCTTTACATAAACAGTTGAACGTGTGGCTGCTGTCCTGGACGGCGACGTCAAATAGTAGTGCTCCACGTGGAGTTTTGGAGCTGCCTAAGGTCTACATGGTGTCGCGTGGATATATAGAAAAATAGGGCTTTTTCTATTTATTTAAACTCCCCTAAGTTAGAAAATCCATAACTTTGTGTAGAAAAATCACAAAAATAAAATAAAAATACACTCTTCGCTCAATAAATAGATGAGAATAATGTGGAATAAATTTTAAGTCCATTTGATGCATAAAATATTTTTAATTAATCAAACACTATTTGGGATCATTTAATTCTCTATGCATATTGATACATCTCCATGGCTTGAAATTTTGGCATGTTGTAGCCCCTGTCAAGGGAAACATCCTCTGATTTTTCTAGAGTCAAAGGAGGATCCTGTGTAGAGATCCAAATTTTTCAAGTTTTTGCTCATTATTTCCTTAAAATAATCATGAAAATTAGCATCTCGATTAGAAAATTCTAAGAAAATTTTCGAAGGTTCACCATGACTAGAGGAGCTTTTGGAAATAATTCCATGGGTCAAGTCATTTAAAATGCACTTAAATTTTACAAAGACTAAATCACTAAGATAATTAATTTTGGAAAATATAAACATTTAAATGATTTGATTTTTGTTCTTCACTGTGATTTATGATCCAGAGAACTCATCATAAAATTTTCAAAATATTTTGAGTTCATTTGGCAATTTAAGTTGATTTTTAAAGATAAATACCACTTTGGCAGTTAAATGATTTTTAAAAATCAAAATATAACTCAAAATATTATGAAATTTAGTTTTTTTGAGTTGTCTATGATCAGGGTTATTTTCTAAAAATAAAATAATATTTAGGATAAAAACTTGATTTTTAGCATATTTTAAATATTTAAAATAATTACAAATTCATAAAAAACACAAAAATAATAAAATTCATGCAAATGTTTTAAATTGCTTTCTAATCAATTAGGAACAATTAGAATATTTTTCCTGATTTTTTAAATAAAGATATTAAATTTCAAAGCTTAAAAATAATTTTTAAAGGCTAAAAATGAGTTTTTCATTAAAATAATTCCAATAAATCAAAGAAAAATCAGAAAAATTTGAAAATTGCTCCTTTGGGTTCTCAAACCTTGGAAAGATTTTTCAAAAATACAAAACTTAATTTTCATAATTTAAAATATTTTATTTTTATTAAATAATCTAGAATTAAAATAATTTTGATAAATCACAGATAATTCAAAAATTCATGAAATTTGGTCCAAAGGCTTCTCTAGTCTAGGTCTACCACTATTAAAAATTTCAAGGGATTAGGATTTAACTTGGTCAAGTTAGGAATTTTCTTTGAAAATTCCTATTTTTGCATTAAAATAATTATATAAATTAAATTAAATTTTCAAAAATCACATTTTCTCCTTTGATGTCTTAATTAACCCATGAATAAGGTAGGATAAAAATATCAAAGTCATTTGAATTGAATTTGACAAATTGTGAAGTGTTAGAGCCTTAGGGGCAAATGTGTAATTTTGGGAATTTAGCCTTAATTAACATTTAGGCTTAGGTCAAGGAGGGAAATGTGTAACCTCTGGTCTTAATCAAATTATTTGATGCTTGAATGGTAGAAACCAATCTTACTTTCCTCATTAAAAAGATAAGTTAATAAATTTCTAAATTACTAAACTTTGGAAGTTTATTAAAATTAAATGATCCTGGACTTAGGGGTATGACTTTTGAAGCCAATAATTAATNTCTATTTTGATTTTCAAATAGAATCCAAATCATGAATCATGACCACTTAAAGCTTAACCCTCCTTAAAACTAATTAAGACACTCACCTAGGTCTTAAGGGCTTTGTGGTGACAAGCTAAATCAAAAATTGATTAAACAAGGATTAGAGAAATAAACATAATTAAATGAAACATCCTTGAAACACCACTAAGCCCAATTAGGATTAAAAATTTGGCTAAGTGTTCAAATTATACTAACTTGCCTCTTTAAGGGTCTTCACCCACATAATTTTCAAATTAAATAATATGTGATAATTACCCTATTCTTAGGGATAATTGAGACACCAATGCTCACTGAGTAATAAGGGTATCTACAGGATGAACCATTGAGCAACATAATAAGTTTAAATGGACTCAAGGCTTTTCACCAATGCTCACTGAGTAATAAGGCTTTTCACTCATGGACCTGCTTCCTCCTCCTAACTTGTTGGATACCTCAGAGGCCTATTAAACTTAATATACCTTTGACTCAAAAAAATTATCCTTAATTAAACTTTTAAGGTCTCACCAAAATACAACATAGAGTTAGGAAACAAAAAAATTATCCTTAATTAAACTTTTAAGGCCTCACCAAAATATGACATAGGGTTAGGAAAACCACCAGAACTTTACTTTTCCCGCTCTTCGTAATTGCCCTCACATGCATTTTGAGTTTCAGGTGGTGGAACGACAAGACTCATCAGGTACGCTTTTACAATTTATACCACTGTCTTTCTTGTGCCATTTTTCTTAGATGGTTTATTCTTACATTGTTTCTTTTTATACTTACATGTATGAAAACAACATAAACTTGCATGTTAAACAAAACCAAAACTAAAATCAACCAAGACAAAATTCTCCCCCACAACATTCAAAATATAAAACAACTCAAAATTTAATCACAAACATCACACAAAACCACAACTTCAACTAAATTAAGACATCTCTATCGGATGATTGAGAATTCTTTGGAGGAGGTAACCTATGGTTGCTAACGAGGCTTCCCACGGTTTAAATGAAATTATGGAACTCAGGTTTAGCGGACTAAGCGAATCCAATAGAAAATAGTGATGCCGGAACGAGGGAACCGTAGGATCCTAACCTGACTAAGTGAATCAAATAGAAAATAGTGATGCCGGAATGAGGGAACCGTAGGATCCTAACCAAAACAAAGTGAATCCAATAGAAAATAGTGATGCCGGAACGAGGGGACCGAAGGATCCTAACTGGTGTCACTCTAATCAACTTTAATATGCCCTCATCAAATTTAAAGAACTTCAACCATAGGGCCACCTGATTTGACATTATAACTTGACACACTTGAAAACTCAAACTCATCGCGGCGAGGAGCTTGGAGCTAGCATGCGTTATAACATGGCACACTAGATAACTCAAACTCGTCGCAGCAGGAGCTTGGAGCTAGCTTGGTGGGCAGCAGACGCCCTTATAAAATTTAAAGAACTTCAACCATAAGGCCACCTGATTTGATATTATAACTTGACCATACCCCCATAAAATTTAAAGAACTTCAACCATAGGGCCACCTGATTTGATATTATAACTTGACACCACTAAGAATCAAACTTGTCGCGGCAAGGAGCTTGGAGCTAGCATGGTGGGCAGCACGGCCATCTTCAACACAAAACATGTCTTCCTCAGCTAAACCAATCTTCCTTAAACTTAAACAACAAAGTCATAGGACTTTGAAGTTGCTTACTTATGCAACGTAAATCCTCACCTTATCTTTAGGCTTTTGCATAGCCCTGCTATACAATATAAGCCCTAACTCGTCTTAGGATTCCAAGGTTGTCGTTTGTCACGACCTAAATCCTCACATCTTCCAAGCTATTTGTGTGATCATTTCACACGAATGTAAGCCGTGACTAATAAAATTGGCAGGATGAAACACCTAAATATTTCTCCTCAAAATTGAAGTCAAATATTACGATAGCTTGGGAAGTCACCGAGGTTCTTCTCTGGATCCATGAATTTCTCTAGTTCTTCCTCCTCTGGATTCTACAATAAAACTTTCCAAATTTGAACCAATCCACTTTCATACCTCTCTTTCTGATCTCATTGAAAAGTCCTATCATTTGAAACTCCTTGAAGATAATATTTTTTGATTTTTATCGAGAGTCTTCTTAGATGACCTTGGTCATTTAAAATGTAATTAACTATAGGGGCTTGCACATGTAGGAAGCATTTCCAAACCCAGCTTAATATAAACCTTATTTAATCCTTTATATTAAATACGAGAACTTATCAAAAAATACAAACGACTTCGCAGACCAGACGGACGTCATACTTTCATTAGTTTATTTGATTGAGCCTCATCCTCAAGTCTTGTGTTTATTCTTCGGGATAGATACAAGATTTGAGGTACAGTGCTCTTTCATTTTAAACTATGAAAAATATGTCAGTTTAATTTCATACTTCAACGTCCTTCCGAAGCGGGCGATGGGAGACAGCTTCTTACGGGCAACTCCCCACAAACCCCACTCAACACCAAAAATAGCGCCGACATATGCAAAACCATTTTATAAGCTAACAATTTCCACTATTTAATATAAAAAATTAAATACGGTTTATATTCAGTTGGGTTCTTGAAATTTTTATATAAAGACAAGCCCTTATAGTTAATTACATATTAGATTACTGAACTCACCTAAGAAAACTTTCAATAAAAATCATGGGATATTGTCTTCAAGAATTTCAAGGGATAAGAATTTTCAAAGAGGTCAAATAAAGCGGTGTAAAAGGGGAATGGTTCAAATTTGGAACATTTATTTTTGGAATCCAAATGAAGAAGAAATAGGACATGTCATGGATCCTGAGAAAAATCTTGGTAACTTCCCAAGCTATACTATGGTTTAACTTCAATTTAGAGGGGAATATTTACATGTTTCATCCTGCCAATTTTATTAATTATGGCTTACATTCATGTGAAATTATCACACAAATAGCCTGGAAGATATGAGGATTTAGTTCATGATGAATGACAATCTCAAAATCCTAAAACAGGTTAGGGCTTAAATTTTATAGCAGAGCCACGCAAAGGCTTAAAGATAATTTGAGAATTTATGTCGCATTAGGCGGACAACCTAGAAATCCTATGGCTTGTTGTTTAATTCAAGGGAATGGTTTAGTTGGTGTAGACATGTTTTAATATTGAAGATGATCGTGCTTCCCGCAATGCTAGCTTCAAGCTCCTCATTTTGGGGAGTTTAAGTTTAGAAGTGTCAAATTGTAAAGATTGAGAGAAGTATCAAGTTTATAGGTCAAGTTTTATAATGTATCAAGTTATGATGTCAAATCAAGTGTTTCATATATTTATGGCTATTTAAATATTATAGGGGATGTTAAATTTGATTAGAGCGACACAAGTTAGGATCTTATGATTTCCACATTCATATTCCATTATTTTCTTCTTTTGAATTTACTTAGCTTGAGCGAAGGAGATCTCGTTAGCAACTGTGGCTTATCTCCTCTAAAGGACTCCCGTAAATTCATAAAGACGTTTTAAGTTTAGTGAACAAGCCAAACACAAGCTTCTTAATGAGCTTAACATGAGCTATTCGTGAACAATGAGCCGTTTTGACAACCCTAGCCGTAAATTCAAAAGGAAGTTTTAAGTTTAGTGACTTTTCAAACTATTTATGGTTACCTTAGAAACAATTTGTTTTAGGTTTTAAAAATTTTGATTAATTTTTTGAAAAAGTGGTTTTGATTTTACAAGAAAAGTAAGGAACTCACCCAAGCAGTTTTGATATTTGCAGAAAGTAAAATGACAGAAATTAAGTAACACAATAAAAGCAAATATGTCATCTTCTCGGCATTGCAGCTGAAACGTTAGTATTTTGCAACATGTATATAATCTTGTAGAAATTTAAATAAATTATAAGAGTAGATGAAGATGTATCTAACAAACTCCAAACTATGATATATTGAGTCCCGAAAGATCTTAATGGATGATTTAGAACAAAATATAGCAAGTTCAATTTGTCCTTCAAAATATCCCAAGTGATGAGGGAAACATTACCATAAATTATTCTTTAAATTTTTATTAAACCTCCCTGAGTCCAAAGAACTCAGAGAAACAATTTTTATATCTTAATGATTTTTAATTTATATATTGTAATTATTTTAACGAGAAAATAAGAGAAATACATCTTTAAGCATTTGGAAATTTATTTTTAGCTTAGAAAAATTAGGAAAAATATTTTAATGAGTCCCAAGTAATCAAGGAACCATCAGGAATATTTTGAAATATTTTTGTATTTTTGAAAATTTTTAATTATTTTAAATTATTTTTAACTCAAAATAAAGCTAAAAAATTAAGTATTTTATCAAAAATTACTTTTATTTTTCCTAAGTGCTCATGATCACAAGTAACTCAGAAAACAACTTTTCATAATTTTTTTAAGTGTATATAATTTACTATAATTATTTTTGTACAAAAATTCAATGTTTCTTAAAAATTCAACTTTAGTGCTTAAACTTAATCAAATAATTCTCAAAGTTTTACAGTGGGTTAAAATAATTTTTACACACAATATGGAATTGATTTTGTTGATTTTTTATTAATTTTTAATTTAAATAAGTAAATACAAGATATAGAAATTTAATAAATTTTAGAAATTTACAAAATCATTTAAACCCTCATAATATTTGTCCTAAGCTTCTCTGACCACAAGAAACCTACTAAAATTTGTCACATAATTTTATAAGTGGTATTTTAATTTATATAATTAAATTAAGCCAAAATAGCCTTCTTAGCTTGAAAATTAGGATTAAAAACACAGAGATGTCCTTTGACCTTGGAAAAATCAGAGAAACATAGACTCTATCATGAGGAACAATCCCTCAAAATTTCAAGCTGTAGTGAGCAATGCTTAGCCATAATGAATTGAAATACCACAAAAATTATTTAATTAATTAAAAATAAAAAAAATTTCAAATAATTTTTTTATCCACATTATTCTCCTCTGTTCACTGAGCAAGAAGATATTTTTAATTTATTTTTATGATTTTTCTATGAAAAGATATGAATTTTTGAAGTTCGAGCATTTAAATAAATCAAAAAATCCATATTTTTCTACTTAAACACGCAGCGCCACCTCAACCTCGAAAGCTCTAAAATCTCCACGCGACTCTATGATATTTGACATCGCCAGCCATGTAGCTACCTTGTCAGCTTGCCTTTTTGTTCCATCGGCTTGTTTAACGTGATCTCTACTGTCCATGAAATAAACGAGCGATCTGGCGATATCCGTTTATCGTCCCCATGTGACCTAACCCATAAGTCGTTCACACTAAAACCTTAAGATCTCAAACTAGACTAGACCAAATCACTTCAGATTTTTTTTACACCTTCATCTACTCAAGAAAAACATATTCATAAGGCATATCCGATATGAAATACAGTAAATATGTTTGGAGAATCAAATGTAGCTCGGTGTAGGGTTGAGGCTCAATACCTTTGTTTGAGAGGGGAGGCCTCAATCAGATGATTTTAATAGCTTTGATTGAGTCCAATAAACCTCCAGATAAATTCCTAGGCCCTGGTGAATTGTCTAAGTATTATTTCGATTAATGTGAATTTCAGGTGTTCATCAAAGTTTATGCTAGGGGATCTCTGTGATGGGGCTTTTATGGGGACTCAACTCCTCTCACTCAAAGTTTAGTGTGTGCATAGTTAATTGAAGTTTTGTGGAGTGTGGAGCTATGGAGAAATATGTCCTAGTTTTGGGGCAAGTTTCAGTGAAGAAATTGGCTCTTTGGTGTGGCTCTGAGTGGCTGAGAGCAAGGGGATTGAACTTAAGAGTTCTTGGAGAGTGTCTGGAAGCAATTGGACAGAGTCTCCCTAAGTAAATTGGCTTTCCTAATCTTTTGGCCATGGGAGTGGGGTATAAATAAAATGTCTTAGGGTGGCTGTCAGGGCCAATTGCTCGGTTCAAAATAATGCTTCTATGGAAGGTTTAAAAGTTCCAAAGCCAATTGGAATTGGCCAGCTAAAATGGGTGAGTTTGGGTTTGGATGGAGCCATGGGGCTCTTTATTTAGGTGTTTTCCAGCCACTAGGGTGGTTGGCCAGAGCAGGGGAGGTGGTCAGGCAGCCAGGTGAGACAGGGGAAGGTTTAATTATGCTTAACTCCAAAAGGTACAGCATGATGGTAAGTATATTTTTGTTTAGGCTTAAAAAAAGATAAGATCCCTTAAATCAAGGGAGCATTGGTCCATGGCTCCCATAGGGTGTTCTAGGTGACTCTAGTTTGGTCATTAGGGTCCAGAAGTTGGTTGTATAACCTTTGTCTTGGTCAATTTTTGTGCATGGGTTCAATTTAGGTCGAATTGGCTTGAAGTTGGGTTTGAGTTGGGATAGCTATGACATTGGACTCAATTGATTGAGAAACATGGTGCATATTATAGTAATAAAGATTTTGGAAAAGATTTGGAGTGATTTTGAATTGATTTTGAGGGTGGTCAACTTGAAGGAATTTGGACATTTGGTCAATTTTGGGGGTTTTAGGTTAAACTTGAGTTTAGGTTAGTCTATAGTTGGGATAAATCCAAAATAAGGGTTCAAAATGGTCTAGGAGGATGTTATGAACAGTTATCAATATTAATTGGGTTTCAACTTTTGGATTTGAGCATTCAATCTCATGACATTTGGAGACATGGCTAAATTGGGGCAAAATAGGGTATTTTGGACTAAGTTGATTTTAAGTAAAATTTAGGCTTGAACAAGGCCAATTTATGGTTCAATTTGATATGGGGGAGTGTTTCGAAAATTTAATAATGCAAAATTGGGGCAATTAGATAGGTTCGAAGGTTCAAGTGAGTGAGATTTAGGTTTTGGGTCAAATTGGGGCTTTATGATTTGGGTTTAAATTTGGTTCAAATGTGGGTCAATTGGGCTTGGATTTGGATTGAATTGTGTTTGTACATGATTAATTTGATTTTATAATTGAAAATGGGAAAAATTGGGATCATATTAGTGGACATTGGGGGTGAACTGGGGTAATCAGGCCTTTAAAGGCAATTTGGAGCTTTTGGTCAAAATACGTCAAATTGGTCAAATCAGGCTCAATTGAAGGTTAGAAATTTGTTTTGGTGATATTTGAAATAATTTTGAAGGTTTTGGGACAGTTTGGGCCACATAGTGTAATTTGGTAATTTTGGCAAAATGAGGGGGATTTTGGTAATTTTGGCAATTTTGAGGTATTTAGGCAATTTGGGTGGTTTCAAATGGTTTGAAATGATTTTTGAACAAATTGGATATTTTAGGTGAAATTGGAGATTTTGGTTAAACTTAGAGTTTGTGGTTGTTTTGGTAAACTAGGTAAATTTGGGGGCAAAAGACTAAGTTAGGTATTTTGGTGAAATTGAGATGTCAACCACCCTATCTAAACCATGGACCAGTTGACTCTCTATTTGGGGTCCTCTATATGCTGGTCTTATCTAAATCCTAGCCTAGGGCTAGTGGTTCTAGGGGACCATCTACAAGAGTCTCCCAAAAGCACAAGGGATCAAAGTTAACAAGTTTGGGTTTAGGGTTGTAAGTGGGGTGTAATGTGCAAGTGTGTGAGCGAGAGAAACCTAGACCACACCACCAGAGAGTTGACCCTAAGGCCAAGCAATCCTATGGGAACTCTCTTTGAGCTCCCCTATAGTGGTCCCACCTACTAAGTTCTAGAGCTTAGGACCAGTATATGGAACTTCAAGTTAAGCAAAGAAGAGTTTAGAATTTCTAATTGTGAGGGCTCCTTTCTAATCCTCTAAGAATAGTCAACATGAAATTCATCTCGTTATACCTTAAGCTACTATAGAGGAAAAACTAGACCTCAACCAAGAGTGAGGTCAACAAATGGTCCCTTGATGCAATCGGATTTAGTGTGTTAATTTTGCAATTATTTTTCAATATTATAAAATACAGGGGGCAGATATAATAATAAATATGAAATATAATTCTAACAAAAGTAATTTTAATAAAAAAAATAGTTATCTTTAAAAGTCTCTTAAACTGCGAAATCCTCGTTTAAGAATAACACAAGTATACGTATCGCTCAAGTAATAAAGGGCTCTAACGGAGTCCTAGATATTGATCCCACATAGAAGTTGGAAATGGTTGTAAATAGTTCTTAAAATTATAATTATAATTTAAACTAAAATAAAGTAAAGTGCAAAGTTTGAATATTAACTACTAAAGTGAATGTTATTTTAAATGCAGATAAAAGCTAAAGTTAACTAAACCAGAAATTAAACTTTCAAAAGTAAAATTACAAAAACTAAATGAAATTTTTGTTGATAGAAAGTTCAAATTTAAGAAAGCATCCTTCGCCTTACAATGAGCATATGGATTGTGAAGAAATTAAAATCATTTGGGAGGTTTCAAATGGTTTGAAATGATTTCTGAACAAATTTGGGTATTTTGGGTGAAATTGGGAATTTTGGTTAAACTTAGAGTTTGGGTGTGTTTTGGTAAATTGTGTAGATTTGGGTGCAAAAGTCTATGTTAGGTATTTTGTGAAATTGAGGTGCCAACCACCCTATTTGAGTCATGGACCAATGGAATCTCCATTTGGGTCCTCTATGTACTGGTCTTATGTAAGCCCTAGCCTAAAGCTAATGGGTCTAGGGGACCATCTACATGAGTCTCCCAAAATATCAAGGGATCAAAGTTAATCAAGTTTAGGTTTAGGGTTGTGAGTGGGGTGCAATGTACAAGTGTGTGAGTGAGAGCAACCAAGACTACACCACCAGATGGTCCAAGCAATCCTATGGGAACTCTCCTTAAGCTCCCCTATGATGATCCCACCTACTAAGTTCTAGAGGTTATGACCAGTATATGGAACTTCAAGTTGAGCAAAGAAGAGTTCAGAATAATTAATGGTGAGGGTTCCTTTCTAGTCCTTTAGGAATAGTCAATAGTAAATTCCAATGGCTAAACTCTAAGCTACTAAACAGGAAAAAGTAGACCTCAACCAAAAGTAAGGTCAACAGTTGTTGCTTTCTTTTGAAGCTCTTTTAGTGGTAATTTTTTGTAAGCATATCATTTTAAATCATTAAACTTTTTATATTGCAATTTAAGTAAATATTTTGTAAGTTAATTTTAAGAGTTGATGCATTACTCATGGGATCAATACTGGAGTTTTTAAAAAAGATTCTATATTACTTGAAGGGATACGTATACTTGTGCAGTACCCTGGGGTGAAAATCTATTATATAATTAATAAATCATCGCAAGTGTTCATACTAGTCACTAATGATAAATTGATATAATTTTTCTAACATAATTAAGGAGATTAAAAATACACGTAAGTGCACGTTGGGTCACCCCTCATAGCCTAAAAGTTCTCAAAACCTCTGAAATTATTCCAAACATCCCCAAAGCTAGTTCTAGTCATCCATCGGACCCAATTTGACAAATTTTGACAAAAATCCCAATTTTAACCCTAAATACCTAAAGCCTCCAAATTACCCCCCAATTTCCACAAAATTGATTTCAAACCTCACCAATTTCAAATCCAAATCAAATTCCATCATAACTAAACCCAATTAAAACCAAATTCTAGCTGAATTGAATCCAATTTCAAGTTCAAATCCAAAGCCTAATCCTAATGCCCCAAATTGACCCTATGCAAAAATTCCATCAAATTGATCTTTTTAACATATCCAACTTTCTCAATTTTGGATCATAAACTCTTAATAACATTCCCTTAGACCAAATTCAACCACCAATTGGCCTAGACACAAACTCAAACCAAGTCTAAATTCAGCTCAAACCAAAATCCCCAATTTTTCCCAAAAAAACAAATCTCACTAAATTAAACACCATAGCCTCTTAATTTCCACCCAAATGATTTCTCAATGCCTTATGACAATCTCTTACACTAAATTGGTTAATAAATTGAGCTAAATCTAAACTCTACCCAAGTCCTAGCCAAATTCTAGATTTTGAACCCAAACCCTAAACCCACATGGAGTCACTTGGTATAGGCCAACTTGGACCACCACAGCAACCATTTGGACCCTAAGAACCATCCTAGATTCTTTTAGCACACCCTAGAGGTGCCATGGATCAAGTGTTTCTTGATTTTTGGGATTCATTCCCATTTTTAGCGAAGTGACTTAAGCTTGGCATCACATGATTAAACCTCTATCCTAATCACAATTAAGCTTCCCATTAGCTCCCCTGACTCTTTTAGCTACCTCCCCTGGCATGTTCGATAGGTCTGGAGGTTGGAAAACCCAAAACTGAGACACTCTCCCCTTGGACGAAACCTAATTAGCACCCATCTAAAGTTTCCCATTCCAGTTGGCTAATTGCACCGCTCAGCCCTCCACATAAGCATCATTTTCCACCCTTTGAATTGCTCTGTTGGACACCATGAAAAAGGCTATTAAAACCACTCCTCTCTTGGTCATGGAAATGGTGTTGCCAATTACTTAAGGAGATCCTCTCATACTGCTCACAGAGCTTTCCCTAGCCTTTTTGAGTTAAACCCCACCATCCTTAACCATTGAAATCCACTATCTAAGCTAAATTTAAACTTCGAAAACTAGTGCCATTTTTCTATCATTTTATAAACCTCCACCAAATTTCAAATTAAACCTTTCAAAAGCTTCCTCAGACCAAAAGAAGAAGTCCCCATCAAGATCCCTCTCTTTCAGGCACTCTAACCTACTCCTAGATTAAAGTCGCACCACCCTTTGGTCGAAGTCCTAATTAGACCTTATACTAAAGTAAGGTGACACTTTGAGGAGGTTCGTTGGACTACAAAGAAGCCTCCACAAGAACCCAATTGATGCCTCACCTCTTGGGTAAAGGTATACTTCAAAATCCTTAATTTTGGCCTCTGTTTCATTGATAGTGAAGTAGACTTATATTTCATACACATGTAACTGTATAGATAGGTTCCCCTAGACTAGATAGAGTTATAGGAACAAAACCCATGTGATTTGGTTAAGTGTTGATGTAGGTTTTAGCATTTTAGAGTAGATGGTTCTTGGGTTAGATTTAATAGGGATGATGAAAGGATATTGTCTATTCACGCATGTATTGATTAAACGACAGAGGAGTAGTCAAATGAGAGAATGGTTCATAACGCGCAGGCCTCGTAGCAGCTGACATGAAAGGCGACATCGAATAAGAGCGCGTCATGTGGAGTTTTGGAGTTACCGAGGATCCAGTCAGTGATGTGTGGATAAGTAAGAAATTTGGGTATTTTTTATTTATTTAACATCAAAAACATTCAAAATTCATAACTTCGTGTAGAAATATCATAAAGAAATAAAAATACACTATTGCTCAGTGAATATAGGAAAAAATTATGAAAAAAAAATTAAAATTATTTGTCATGTATTTTATTTTTAATTAATTAAATGCTCCATAGAGTATTTAAATTATATTCAATCAAATAATAATTATCTTGGCTTGAAATTTGGATCTCTTATTTTGCATATGATTAGAAATGTTTTTTTTTATTCTTTTAAAGTTAGAGAACACCTTTAACCCTAAAAGCCTTAATTTTCAAGTCTTTTTGCCTATTTTTGCTAAAATAATTATTTCAATTAAAATATAGATCAGAAAAATATGGGATTTATTTTGGAAGGTTTCCTGTGGTTAGAGGACTCTAGATAAAATTTAAAATGAGTTTAAATAATTTTATACATTATAATAGCTAATTAAGTCATTAAAATTCATAAAAATTTAAATAAATATTATATAATCCAAAAAATTGGCAAAATTATTTCACACTATAAATAATGATTATTTTAACTCTCTCTCAAAATTTGAAACTCATTTAAACTATATTTAATATCAAAGTCTATTTTTCAAGGTAAATGGGATTTTTGCAATAAAATAATTATATCAAAAAATATAATTAGAAAAATTATGAAAATAATTTCGGGAGTTCCTTAAAGTCTGGGGAACCTAAGAAAAATAAAATTGATGTTAAAATAAATACTTCATTTTTAAGCTAATTTTCAATTATAAAATTATTAAAAATTAAAAAATATAAAAATGCACCAAATTATGCCTAATTGTTCCATGATCACTTAAGACCCTCTAAAATATTTTTTTTCATTTTTTTAAAATAGTTGTATATTTTAATTTTCTAAAAATTTATTTTTCTTAATTTTGCATCAAAATAATTACAAAAAATAAAATTAAAAAATCATAAAATGAAAATTTTCATTTCTTTGAGTTCTTTGGACTTAAGAGACTAAAGAAAAATATAAAAAGTATTTTTTTGAATTTCAATTATTTATTTCTATTTAATTAATCACTAAAATAAATAAATAATTAAAATAATTAAAATATAATTTAAAATTCATGAAAATTGGTCTAAGTGTTCCTCTAACGTAGGTGAACCTCCAATAAGTTTCTTATAAATATAAACTTTACTTAAATTAATTAAACAAATTAACATAGAAAATCCCAATTTTTTAGTACAAATAATTATAAAAATTAAATAAAAATAAAAAATCATAATTTCTCTTCTGATATTTTAATTGACCTATGAGTGGGGTACCATAAAAATTTCAAAGTCATTTGAGTTGTATTTGATGAGTTATGAAGTGGAGAGGCCTAGGGGAAAAATGGTAATTTTAGGATTTTGAGGCCCTAATTAAATTCTAGGATTAATCAAAGGGTAAATGGGTAATATTGATCAAGATAAACCCTCTTGAATGTTTGCAACATGAGGGTTAAGAGGTAGAAACCAACTTGTCACTTTTTCACAACAAGGCTAAAATTGTAATTTCTCTAAATTATTATGACTTGGAAGTCAATTTAACTGAATGATCCTGAGGTAGTGGGCTTGAGATTATGAAGAAAATTATTTGCTCACTTGAAGCACCCTTGATTGGATGTTAATCATAATCCTTTTAATAAGAATTAAATTCAATTAATTTGACATTTTGATTACTGCAAGTTTTTCCCAAAGATTGGATTTAAGGGCTCAGTAGTGAGCTAGACTTGATTTAAATGTGATTAATGAGGATTAGAAAAGAGTAACACAACTAATCTTGATATCTTAAAACACTATAAGCTCAATTTTAGTTGCATTATGGGCACCCACTTACATAACTCTTAAATAAAACATTAAGTGAATATCCAAGTACCTCGCTCATGGGAAAATTAAAATATTAAGATTTATTGAGCACAACATAAATTAATTCACTGAATCTTTATTTAACTTTGGATGATTAATTGAACAACATAATAAGTTCAAATGAACTCAAAACTTTTCAAAGGGTTTAGAAGTTGTTAGGGGTTGTTCCCTGAACACTTTTATGACCTTTTGCATATTTTGAATGACAGTTGAACTTATTATATTTTGTTCCAAAAAATTATCCATTAAAACTTTTAGGGACCCACCAAGTTATGCCCCGGGACATGATAATTCACCTAAATCAATAAAAATGTCATACACTACTTATCATATATTAACTGACCAAATGCTCAAATATTTGAGTCTTCTCAAAGGTATTTAAATCTTTGTAAACTGAGGATATTTTTTTTGACACATACGGATCATCGAGTTTATGTCAGTCTAAGGTCTAGGTGTCTAGGGCAATTATGATAATGCTAATGTGTGCTAAAGTGAGAGATACTACTCTGGGATATTTTTTTTGACACGTACGGATCATCGAGTTTATGTAAGTCTAAGGTCTAGGTGGCTAGGGAAATGATGATAATGCTAATGTGTGCTAAAGTGAGGGATACGATGTGGGATTTAGAGTAGTATCTCCTACCTCAAGGGCCTTTGATAAAAGAAGAGGATAAGGACCGATGATACTATTTAAAAACTCTTGAGGAAATAGTTACCCCCGATACTCTTAGGTTGCTTGTAGTACTAGCTCGATCTAAGTAATTAACCTGTGAACTACACTACTTTGTAAATTGTTTATAAAAATGAAATTTCTTCGCCTGTAAAGTAAACTCTGCATGAATATAATTTAAATTTAAAGAAGAAAACTTATAAAGGTCCATGATTAATCACTTGGATTGAGGTTAGGACTCTCCTCCGTAGATTATCAGGTTAGTAGCTCTTACTCAAGGTCAGGAAGCACATTGTCCAGCTCTGGCCCCCACCTTTACCAATGTCTTACACTTAGTTCTGATCTTCTATATGTGACTACGAGTGTTCTCTTACTTTCTTGTGTTTTGTTATGACCAATTTTCCAATTTTTTTCAGTAATGGATGCTCCTGTTTAATTTCCTACAATTTATTTAAATTTCCTGCATATTTATTATGTTTTATGATGTTAACCATACAGTGATAGCAGAGGCCCAGGTACGCATTTACATTTTATGCACTTGCAATTTTATTTATATATTTTACAGCATTTTCATACCTGCATTTATTTACTTTACCTGCAAAACTATATCAAAACTTTAATTTACAAAACATTTTTTCAAAATTAAGTATACATTTTCAAAACAAAACAAAAAAAAAGAGCATAACACGTCCTTATGAATTTACTGGAGTCTCTTGGATGAAGTAATCCATATTTGCTAATGAGATCTCTCCAGTTTAAATGAGCTTAACAACTCATTTAGACTAAGTCAATTCAAAAGAAAATATCAGTCCCAAAATAAGAAAACCGTGTGATTCTAATTGGTGTTGCTCTAATCAACTTTAACCCTCCCATAATACTTAAAGAATAACAGAAATTATCACTTAAGCTGCAAAACCTTCTGAACCTTGAACCTGAAGCTGTCACTTTGACGAGGAGCTTAGAGCTAACTTTGTGGGTAGTGAGACAAGAATGTGCAAAAGAAAAAACTTCGAGAGATATAATAGATATACAGCATCAAATATTTCCTTAAAATTTAATAACAAACCATAGGATTTTGAGGTAGCTCGTCTACTAGCGCATAAATCCTCACTTTACCTTTAGAACTTTGTACAATAATTTTGTACAATTGAAGCCCTAACTTGCTTTAGGCTCTGAGGTGGTCGTTCCTTACGACATAAACCCTCCTATCTTCCAGGCTATTTGTATGATTGTGTAATGAAAATCTAAGCCCTATTTAATAATAATTGGCAGGATGAAACATTTAATAATATTTCCTCAAAATTGAAGCCAACTCATGGGATAGCTTGGGAAGTCACCCTCTCAGGATCTGTGACAACCTATAGTTTTCTCCTGTTGGATTCCCTAATAAATGTTCTAATTTTGAGCCTTTCCTATTTGATACTCCTTTGCCCGACCATGAAAAGTCCTAAACTTTGAAATTCTTGAAGATAATATTTTCTGATCAAATCATGAGTTTTCTTAGGTGACCTCGGTCATTCATAATGTAATTAGCTATTGGGGTTTGCCCTTATAAGAAACTTTAGAACCCAGCTTAAGATAAACCTTATCTAATCTTTTATATAAGATTGGGGAAACTTGTCGGTCAACATAAATTATTTTACAGACTAAAAAGGGTGTCATAAATTCTTTAGTTTATTTAATTTAGCCTCACTAGTAAGAAATGTGCATATTCCTCAGGATAGATGCATTTCTTGCGTGTTGTGCTCATTTATTTAAACTACTATATATAAGATTGGTTTGGTTTCGTATTTTCAAAATCAAAATATTATTTTCCAAAATAATAATATATATGTTAAATTAAAAACATACTTTCCCAAAAAGGCGACCAATAGAATGAACATATAATTAGATTACCTAAGTAGTAGAAAGATTTATAAAACAAAAAATACATGATTAAGAATTTAAAATTTTGTGAGATCTCAGAGCTAAGATAAACCAACAAATAAATATGTCCCTATTAAAAGACAAAAAAACTTAAAGTAAGGGGCTCTTGGTTCTTATCCTGCCATGTAATATTGAGCTCATATACGTCACCTGTGTGTGTTAAACCATAAAGACTCTCCAAAAGAACTCAAACCGTCATGCCACTGAAAAATTTGAGGATCTGGGTTGCCTTGATGACAATTTCACTCATGTAAAACCCCATAATATCTTAAAGGACATCAATAACAACCCCTAAGGTTATATATCTCATCTAAGACCACAAAAAAAAAAGATCATGCAAAAATAATAAATAAAACTCATATATAGCACTCACGGTGTCCTAAGTGGACAACCACGCGAGGCAAAATACATTTTGAAGGAATGAAAAAAAATTGCAACAAATGAAGAGCTTCCACATGAACATCACTGCATCAAAACCATCACAATAAAATTTAAACATTCTCACAATAAATTATAAATAAAAAAAAGTGAGATCCAATATCATTTTTACTCATTAACCAATGCATTTGTAATTTTCTCTCTGAACTCAATTATCCTTTCAACACCTTCCACATCTTGTGTATGGAACTATTATGTAACAATCAGCTTATAAAATTAACCTTCCTAGAAAATATTTCTATTCTTTAGGAAGGATATGTGAATGATTTTCATCTACACTACTAAAATCAATTTCATTACATGGAGCATACCAATAAATGAAATTATGGAGAGACTTTTAGCGACTACATTTTTACTAATTTTTTGAAAGGATATGTTGGCATAACTCATAGAATAACTTAGTTTTTTTGAAACCCTAAATGTCCTCTCAATAACATCACGTAAAGATTAGTGTCATTTATTAAATACTTTATGCACCAAAAAATATTGCTACCTCTTTAACAATCAAGAATGTGATATTTTGTTTCAGGAAATGATTTCATATACCCTCTTTGTAAAGGATATTCAACATTAACCAAATAATATTTCTCTACTATAACTATAACCATCAGTATTATTTTAAAAAAATTGTTTACTTTACATATATTAAAGTAAACCTAAAGGCGGCTTCAAAATGTAGTATTGATTACTTTGTGCAGAAAATTTGAATATACGAGTATCATGTGCACTGTCTTCTTATCTGACAATTACAAAAGTGAAACATATTTTGAAATCATATGCAACCATAACATTTTATGTTAGTGAACTACAATTCCAATGTATGAAACTTTTTCCTTGTTAGACACTCGTGCACTATCATGTGTTCTATTAATTGCTTCAATTAAATCTTAAGTCATTTGAATAACATATTATAGTTATTGCATGTAAGTAATTTTTGGTAATGATTATCATAGAAATCTACCTTAAAGTATGTCATATATCATTGTTCATGTGAAATCTTTATAGGGATACGTTGGAATGTAGGTGCTTTAGGCTTGAAAACGCTGCAAGAAAAGCTAACAAGAGCAATCAAACCAACTGAAAAAATTCCTACTATTTTTTTTATCAATGTTGGTCTATGGCCTTACTTATAAATTCATTTGTGATAAAATATATATATAGTTATTAATAAAACCTCTCTTGAATTCATGCTAGAGAAGCCATGAAGATCAAAATTTAGGGACAATTCTTCTAACATAATGATAATTATAGCATGTTTAATAAAAAATATGTTGTTAAATCTTGTTAAACGGCCTGCAAGCAATTTCCCAATCGATTTGTTACTAATGTATGCAGATGTCATGTAAGTAGTGTGAGCAATATATGAGTTAAAATACTCATATATTAAGCATAATGTTGTTGTAGTTATTCTTTCATGCCTTTTTCTAACATTATAATTCATTGTTGTTATTCTAAAAGATGACAAACACAAATAAATAACTTGAATTAGAAAGGATTATATTTATAAAAAATGAATTTGTATGTGCTATAAAAACATTGCCATATATAGAAAAGATAATTAGAAACGGTAACACTACTAAATGAAAAATAACAACTCCTACACTTCTATAAGTCCAACATAAATAACAAATAAAAAATAATAGTCATACATCCCTATTGTTATCAATGTAATGTAAGTATAATATCATACTCTCAGGCACCATTGGCATAAAGAAATCTCTCCTAGTGGGATATTCTAACAACTTCATTGAAAACAAGTACAAAAACATATCTTCATAAATATCTACAATTTCTTCAAATGTTTTCATAACTTGTTGAATAGAAGTTATATGTGATGGGCTAGGCTCAGCAAAGCAAGCAACAACTAACTACGTGATTTTACTTCTTAAGAAAATACGCCATATTTTTTCTTTTACTAAATTTATGGCATTTTTCATGAGTAGTAGATCAAACTTTGTTGGGGTTAGCATTGGACTTCAATTATATCTGATGATTCTTCAGGATCTACATGCTCAACTATGTTAATGTACACTCACTCGTTAGGTGTCCATGAATGATTATTGGTTGCCACGACTTTACCAAACATTAGGTCCAATTTTTTTTCAAGTTCATAATCAGTGTCATTAAACATGAATTTCTTGACAGTTGACATGACCTACAAATTAATTCATAGTTGATATGTCTATGTAAATTAAATGAACTAGAAAAATTTGAAGTTCTTTTAAAAGTGCCATACTTTTTTTACCTCTAGTCTCTCAGCCCACCATTCTTCAAACACATCAATCGTTCGTATTATGGGATCCTAACTCAAGTCTGTTGATCCTCACTTTAAATCCTTTCAAATTTTCCAATCCTTTTTTAACTGATCCCACTTGTTCTTTGGTTGTATTATATCGTATTTTCTTAAAGTGCTTTCTTTAAAAACTTTAGCAATCTTATGCATCCTCCTTTATTAAAAATAAGTTGTTGGCCTATTTCCCAACTCCACCACCCTTCAAATAGAGATTATAAAAGATTAACTTAATGTTCTTCTCTCACATAATAGGTAGTCCAGTTTCTATTGTCTTGCCCATCACCACTACCTGTGGGAAAAGAACCAGCACTCATAAATTCTTACAAACAAAAACTTGATCTTATTATAAAAACACAGGTCAATCAAACCATTCTCGATATGGCTAAAAAGTGGTAATAAGCAAATTCACTCTAAAGCCAATGCATAAAAAAAACAAATAAAATTAAGAAAAAAGTCATCATCTCGACCAAATCTCTTGCACACAAGAAACAAAAGTAAAAATAGCTAACTTCATTATAAAAAATGATCATCAAATTTTAAATAAAAGTAATGGGTGAACTCAATACACCATGGCCTTGAACCTTGTGAATGTTTTATTTAAATAAAACCAAAACACATGAGTGAGCGATGACGTCGTAAAAATGACGGTGTATTTAATTAAACGCACCAACGTTGTGAAAGGCAGTTGTTAATGCTCAACATAGCATGGATTAGTAATGTCATTGATCGCAAACCAAAACAATCAAATAGAAATAAACACAACGCTAATCCATGTTGTAATTCTACTATAATTAGAAAGTTCTTTAATAATATATAAGTAGTTCTACCTCTAGTCAATGCTTTCATCAAATATATGCTTAACTTTAGCAATTTGTTGCTATGCAGTTTTCATTTAAGGCACACTAAACAATTCAATATATTATCTTTCTATATTCAATAAAAAGTATTATTGTCATTGATGACTTAATTTGAATATTGAGAACCAATTATGAAACTTGCTAGCGACATTTCTTTTTTCTTCTTACCAATTTGTTTCAATCTCCACACAACAAAAAACTATTTCCTTAGTAAATAAAAATGGATTTGTACATCTGTTAAGAACATTGCATACTTCATGTTGAATAACTGTGAATTGGCAATGACATGAGTCATACCCCCACAAAGAACGAACCCACTGAATAACTATGCAAAGGTTGTTTATTTCCAAACTTTTCTGAACCATTTTCCAAAATAAACGAATCTTAAACAAATGGGTGGTTGCACAAGAACACCTAATCCTTCCACCAAAACATCATTCAACTCTAAACAACATTGCATATACATTAACCATGAATTTGCATAGACAAACACCACAAACCATAGAGAACAACTCCACCGAGACAAAATAACAAATCCACTAAGACAGAGACCACAAGTAATGAAGAGTAAAGATAACCAAAAAAAAAAATTTAAAGATATAAAATACTGGAGGATTAAGGCCCTCAATGGAAAACAATGTTAATCGAGCTAAGAGCTTCCAAAATTTTCCAAAAAAATCACATTTAAATGAATCAAAAGCAAATGGGTGGTTGTCAAGCCCATGAATTTGATTCCTCTTGTCATCAAAGAACATTGGTACATTCATTAAAAGTAAAAATGAAAGTGCATTTCATTAAATACTCCCGAACTGTGATAAACAAAAGTGAGTGTTTGTATTTTGGTGATTCACCGTGACAAAAAATCTTCCCCAAACACCTTTTAAGGTACATTCATCAATTGTGGGCTTCTCGGCGTGGTTCAAATCCTCAAAATGTTTTAATTAATCAAGTTCAAGTGAATTTGATTGCATAAGAATCATACTTGTGAAAACAATTTGATTGCTGAAAAAAATTAATAGTTTTAAAAAACTCATATTATTTGATATATGAATTATTGAGCTGGATTTTAATTAGGTCAGATCAACCTTAATTTACATTCTAAATTAACAAAATGATCAATTCGGATCTTCCGGTTGGATACATGGCATATAAACTTTTTCCGAATATAGCAAAATTGCATTTCGTGATTACAAATGCTAGCTCAAATTGATAAGGCGTCGATAGTATTGCCAAAATTAGCTTTTAGCAGTTTCAGCATTGTTGGTCGGATAGAGATCGAATTCTTGATAAATTTGCACAATCAGTTATAAAACAATAAAAAACCTAAATTGGCCAATATGCTAGCGGGTAATCTGTCGTCGTGAGGTTTAACGTAAATCCCGAACAGTGATGATTATATTAAGAAAATATTATCCAAAAATATTAATCCTCACGGGGGGCAGCTATCACGTGAGGACCCGATNAGCTCTAATCATCTTCAATATGCCCTCATAAAATTTAAAGAATTTCAACCATAGAGCCACCTGATTTGATATTATAACTTGACACACTATATAACTCAAACTTGTTGTGGCAAGGAGCTTGGAGCTAGCATGGTGGACAGCACGTCCATCATCAACAGCAAAACCTATCTTCCTCAGCTAAACCAATCTTCCTTAGACTTAAACAACAAAGTCATAAGACTTCAAGGTTGCTTGCTTATGCAACAAAAATCCTCACCTTATCTTTAGGCCTCTGCATAGCCCTGCTATACATTATAAGCCCTAACTCGTCTTAGGATTCTGAGGATGTCATTTGTCACGACCTAAATCCTCAAATCTTCCAGGCTATTTGTGTGATCATTTCACACAAATGTAAGCCCTAACTAATAAAATTGTCAGGATGAAACACATAAATTATTCTCTTAAAAACTGAAGTCAAAGATTAGGATAGTTTGGGAAGTCACCAGGGTTCTCCTATGGATCCATGACATCCTCTAGTTCTTTCTCCTTTGAATTCTACAATAAAATGTTCCAAATTTGAACCAATCGCCTTTCACACCTCTACGTCTGATTTCGTTGAAGAGTCCTACCCTTTGAAATTCCTTGAAGATAATATTTCTTGATTTTTATCGGGAGTCTTCTTAGATGGCTTTGGTCATTTAAGATGTAATTAACTATAGGGGCTTGCCTTTATAGGAAGCATTTTTGAAACCACCTTAATATAAACCCTATTTAATTCTTTATATTAAATAGGTGAACTTGTCGGTAAATACAAAGGTTTCGCAGACCAAACGGACGTCATACTTTCCTTAGTTTATTTGATCGANCGGGATTTCGATTCCGGTGACCGACAGCTTCTTACGGGCACCCTCCAACCCCGAAATAACGCTGACATTGGCCTATTTCCCAACTCCACTATCCTTAAAATAGAGATTATAAATGATTAACTTCATGTTCTTCTCNATTTATCCTTCAAGATAGATACAGGATTTAAGTTACAGTGCTCTTTCATTTTAAACTATGAAAAGTATGAGGTCTGTTTGATTTCATACTTCAACGTCCTTCAGAAGCGGGCGACAGGATTTCGATTCCGGTGACTGACAGCTTCTTATGGGCAACTCCCCTCCAACCCCGAAATAACGCCGACATTGGCCTATTTCCCAACTCCACTATCCTTAAAATAGAGATTATAAATGATTAACTTCATGTTCTTCTCTCACATAACAGGTAGTCCAGTTTCTATTGTCTTGCCCATCACCAAAGAACCAACACTCATAAATTCATACAAACAAAAACTTGATCTTATTATAAAAACACAGGTCAACCAAACCATTCTCGATATGGCTAAAAAGTGGTAATAACCAAATTCACTCTAAAGCCAATGCATAAANGGGTCAACCAAACCATTCTCGATATGGCTAAAAAGTGGTAATAACCAAATTCACTCTAAAGCCAATGCATAAANCACCGTAGCAAAAAATCTTCCCTAAACACCTTTTAAGGTACATTCATCAATTGTGGGCTTCTCGGAGTGGTTCAAATCCTCAAAATGTTTTAATTAATGAAGTTCAAGTGAATTTGATTGCATAAGAATCATACTTATGAAAACAATTGATTGCTGAAAATAATTAATAGTTTTAAAAAACTCATATTATTTGATATATGAATTATTGAGCTGGATTTTAATTAGGTCAGATCAACCTTAATTTACGTTCTAAATTAACAAAATGATCAATTCGGATCTTCCGGTTGGATACATGGCATATAACTTTTTCCGAATATAGCAAACTTGCATTTCGTGATTACAAATGCTAGCTCAAATTGATAAGGCGTCGATAGTTTTGCCAAAATTAGCTTTTAGCAGTTTCAGCATTGTTGGTCGGATAGAGATCGAATTCTTGATAAATTTGCACAATCAATTATAAAACAATAAAAAACCTAAATTGGCCAATATGCTGGCGGGTAATCTCTCGTCGTGAGGTTTAACGTAAATCCCGAACAGTGGTGATTATATTAAAAAAATATTATCCAAAAATATTAATCCTCACGGGGGGCAGCTATCACGTGAGGACCCGGTTCGGAATGAGTGATTTTTTAAAATAATAAGTAAAATAAATAAAAAAGTCAGAGTCAGAGCCGGAGCTGGCGGATCGGTATCCGTTGGTTGCTCTCATATTTTATGCATTATTACCACAAAGGAAAAGGTGAGATATCAGAGATGCTGAAGGTTGAAGGCAAATAGAAAATGATACGGAAACCACCATTATCGCTATCATTGAATTTTTTTTAATTGATTTCCTTACGTGCTTCCCAGTTTTGNGCAAAGGAAAAGGTGAGGAGAGTATCAGAGATGCTGAAGGTTGAAGGCAAATAGAAAACGATACGGAAACCACCATTATCGCTATCATTGAATTTTTTTTAATTGATTTCCTTACGTGCTTCCCAGTTTTGTTTCATCTCCTTCGCGCCTCCTACGAGGAGAGTTTCGGTAAGAGAGAGAGAGAGAGAAGACGAAGAACAGAGATGGCTTTTCAGAGGAGGCGGCACCATGNAAGAAGAGAGTATCAGAGATGCTGAAGGTTGAAGGCATATAGAAAACGATACGGAAACCACCATTATCGCTATCATTGAATTTTTTTTAATTGATATCCTTACGTGCTTCCCAGTTTTGTTTCATCTCCTTCGCGCTTCCTACGAGAAGAGTTTCGGTAAGAGAGAGAGAGAGAGAAGACGAAGAACAGAGATGGCTTTTCAGAGGAGGCGGCACCATGNTTCCTACGAGGAGAGTTTCGGTAAGAGATAGAGAGAGAACACGAAGAACAGAGATGGCTTTTCAGAGGAGGCGGCACCATGAGAGGATGGTGACGGCGGCGGGAATGTCTGGTATGACAGCGATCTCGGCTGCGGCGCTGCTTATATTCATGTTATTGGCATTCCTTATGGTTCTCGCGCCTCCGCTTCTTGAACATCCGGCGTTTCCGAACCCTCCGGAGCACTCGCGGAAGGCGAGGCGTTCCTCAATACTCGTAAGTATGATTGGATTATTCTTCTGCATTGTTTGTTTGTTTTTTTTTTTTTTTAAATGGATCCATTTTATGTGTTTCTGATGGTTGTTCGTGCTTGTATTTGATGTTTATGTAGCTGGCAAAGCCTGTTGAGAGTGAGGGGAAGGTGATTTTTCGTGTGCCGGTTTGTACTTTTGATCCGTTTCTTCTTGATTTGATTGATGTAAATCTTGTGTTGCTCGCGATCTTTGATGACTGCTGGTGGAGAATTGGATTGCAGAGCGGAGGCGATGTGATGGAGAGCGATATCTGGGAATCGAAAGGATCAGAGTACTTTTATGGTTGTAGCAATGCGAGCAAGGAGTTTGAAAGTAAGTGCTAGCTCTTGCTTTAATTGCTGTTCGCATTGTGTTTGGGAGTGCAATTTGAGTATTTTGGAATCAATTTTTCTCTCTTATGGATACACGGATGCTTTAAGAATATTCTGCCGAGGATTGTATCGGAGTCCGACTGTTTCTTTGATATGTAATGTTGTTATTCAGCTTTGCCACAGTGAAAGGATTGAAACCTGGCCATTGCTTTTTCCGTATGTTTTTTTGTTGTAAGCATTGTTCTGAGCAGTGTTGAATCTCCAATGACTTCTTTCCTTGTTCGCAGAAGCTGATGCGATCACTTATCCTGATAGATATCTCATGATCTCAACAAGTGGCGGGTTAAACCAACAGAGAACTGGGGTGAGATTATTCCTGCCTGTTCTGCTAAAGTTTTCAGTTTCCATATAACTTGGGAACATTAAAATTAAGCTTTTTTTCTTTTTTTAGGGATCTGTTGTGCGTATTTATGATCTACCTATACGTAGCTTTTAATTGTTGATGTGGACATCTCTATAATTGAGTGAAACTATAAAAAATTCTCTGTTTTATATGATTTTTTTTTTCCAGTGGCTGAATTGGATCTGGCCTAATTTTCAAAGGATGGGGTCTTTCTATGATTTATTAAGGCAGCTAAATTTTTCAATAATTTGCAATTTTGCATGCTTGTTTTTGTTATATTAGCCCAGTGTTACAGAANTAAAATTCTCTATTTTATATGATTTTTTTTTTCCAGTGGCTGAATTGGATATGGCCTAATTTTCAAAGGATGGGGTCTTTCTATGATTTATTGAGGCAGTTAAATTTTTCAATAATTTGCAATTTTGCATGCTTGTTTTTGTTATATTAGCCCAGTGTTACAGAACCTTTTCAATATACGTAATTTCACCACTTTACTTACCCGATAGAAGGTACATGTATGATGGAGTGCTTTTTAAAATATTTAATTACACAGCATTGCAGCCTGACTGAAGGTAAGTATATTTACTTTATGGTAACTTAGTGGTGCCACTCACCTTCTTACATGGGAATAAAAATTGATAATGATGTTTAATGACATTTATAGATACAATTATAATCTTTTTATTTTCCCATAGGTTTTATTAACAATGTCTAGAACGTAAAAGTATTGAACCCTGTCCTTTCACATTCAGCCATCAAGAGCATTTCATGATTTTATTCTCCTTCAAGCCTATGTATTCACATGAATGAGATCATAATATCTGTAACGTTATTTTTTGAACTTGTCCATGTTTGGACTTATTCTTTATGGTTTCGTGATGGGCTCAGATTACTGATGCTGTTGTGGCAGCTCGTATTTTGAATGCAACTCTTGTTGTTCCTACGCTGGACCAAAAGTCCTTCTGGAAGGATATAAGGTTTGCTTCAGTTCCAGCAGTTTTCTTTTTTTTTTTATTTTTTTCATGAATGCTTTAGCCAAATTCCTGAAAGGAAGATTGAAGGGTGATCTTGTTGTAAATTTTTTTTCTATACCTTCACAGCAATTTCACTGAGATATTTGATGTTCAATGGTTCATTTCATCCCTCTCAAAAGATGTCAAGATTATAAAAGAGCTCCCCAGCAATGTAGGAATAGTTGGTGCTACTCCTTACAGAATGCGAGTACCAAGGAAGTGCACCCCGATATGCTATCAAAACCGTGTTCTTCCTGCTCTTTTGAAAAAACATGTAAGCTTTTAAGTTTCTGCAAACCAAAACTCTTTTACCCTGTTGTTTCTGCAAACCAAAACTCTTTGTTAATTCCATTCAGAGACATATTTGCTAAACTATACATCATATTATTTTTTAAACATTTTACACAATATATACAAATGGTTCGTAGATGCAAGAAAATGAAATTGGTAAACTAAGCCAGTAAGAATCTACTATAACTTGAGGGAATCTTTTACCCAGCTTTTAATGAATGGGATTTCCATGTGATCATGAATGGACGTTCCATAATCACACCTTCATTCTTATAGCACTTATAACTACACATATTTGCACTTATAGGTTAAAAGAAATAAGTACATGCTGCAAATCCTATTGGCATATTTCTAAAAAGAATCTTTAGCAATTCATCTTATTATATTTGGATTATATATGGTGAACAGGAATCCATCTGGTGCATTGTTTGGTGTCATGCAATCATAATTTTCCAGGTCAATATGTTTTTTACTATGATGCAGGTTGTTCAGCTGACAAAGTTTGATTATAGGCTTTCCAATAAATTGGAAAATGATCTTCAGAAACTGCGGTGTAGAGTTAACTATCATGCTCTGAGATTCACCGATCCAATACGGAAGATGGGTGAAACGTTGACAAAGAGAATGAAATCAAAGAGTAAGCATTTCATCGCTCTTCATCTTAGGTAATCATCTTCTCTTGACACTGCCATTTAATTTGACAATGTTTTTGTTCTTGCACTATCATGCTTTGTAATTATGATTATAATTTTCATCTTCACTTTTCAACTTTACTCTTTCAGAAAGTAAAATTAACTGTAAAAAGTTGTGAGGACATAGTCTATTGGCCATTTCTTCCCTTATTTGCCAACAACTTCTAATTATGCAGAATATGATGTTTCGAGCTAAAATCGTTTAATGTTATCTAATGAAATTTATTTACTTTTTTATGGGGAAGTTATTTGTTAGACTTGTATATGCTAAACTTTTCTGTCATGCATATATTCAGACTTCTGTTTAGTTCACAGCTCTCTTAAATCCTACTTTTCTATCTTCTAACATTTTATGCACTAGGTGTTCAAAAAAAATTTTCCAAATTGTCAGGAAATCATGGACAACAAAAGTGTAGATGATCATCTAATAAATCTCAATTTTAAATTTACTGTTGATTATCTTTGCCAAGNAAATTTTTTTCATGAATGCTTTAGCCAAATTCCTGAAAGGAAGATTGAAGGGTAATCTTGTTGTAAATTTTCTTTCTATACCTTCACAGCAATTTCACTGAGATATTTGATGTTCAATGGTTCATTTCATCCCTCTCAAAAGATGTCAAGATTATAAAAGAGCTCCCCAGCAATGTAGGAATAGTTGGTGCTACTCCTTACAGAATGCGAGTACCAAGGAAGTGCACCCCGATATGCTATCAAAACCGTGTTTTTCCTGCTCTTCTGAAAAAACATGTAAGCTTTTAAGTTTCTGCAAACCAAAACTCTTTTACCCCGTTGTTTCTGCAAACCAAAACTCTTTGTTCATTCCATTCAGAGACATATTTGCTAAACTATACATCGTATTATTTTTTAAACATTTTACACAATGTATACAAATGGTTCGTAGATGCAAGGAAATGAAATTGTAAACTAAGCCAGTAAGAATCTACTATAACTTGAGGGTGGCATGGCTAATCTTTTACCCAGCTTTTAATGAATGGGATTTCCATGTGTTCATGAATGGACGTTCCATAATCACACCTTCATTCTTATAGCACTTATAACTACACATATTTGCACTTATAGGTTAAAAGAAATAAGTACATGCTGCAAATCCTATTGGCATATTTCTAAAAAGTTATCTTTAGCAATTCATCTTATTATATTTGGATTATATATGGTAAACAGGAATCCATCTGGTGCATTGTTTGGTGTCATGAAATCATCATTTTCCAGGTCAATATGTTTTTTACTATGATGCAGGTGGTTCAGCTGACAAAGTTCGATTATAGGCTTTCCAATAAATTGGAAAATGATCTTCAGAAACTGCGGTGTAGAGTTAACTATCATGCTCTGAGATTCACCGATCCAATACGGAAGATGGGTGAAACTTTGACAAAGAGAATGAAATCAAAGAGTAAGCATTTCATCGCTCTTCATCTTAGGTAATCATCTTCTCTTGACACTGCCATTTAATTTGACAATGTTTTTGTTCTTGCACTATCATGCTTTGTAATTATGATTATAATTTTCATCTTCACTTTTCAACTTTACTCTTTCAGAAAGTAAAATTAGCGGTAAAAAGTTGTGAGGACATAGTCTATTGGCCATTTCTTCCCTTATTTGCCAACAACTTCTAATTATGCAGAATGTGATGTTTCGAGCTAAAATCGTTTAATGTTATCTAATGAAATTTATTTACTTTTTTATCGGGAAGTTATTTGTTAGACTTGTATATGCTAAACTTTTCAGCCATGCATATATTCAGACTTCTGTTTAGTTCATAGCTCTCTTAAATCCTGCTTTTCTATCTTCTAACATTTTATGCACTAGGTGTTCAAAAAAAAAATTTCAAATTGTCAGGAAATCCTGGACAACAAAAGTGTAGATGATCATCTAATAAATCTCAATTTTAAATTTACTGTTGATTATCTTTGCCAAGCCAACTGTTGAATATCCTTTCAAGACCATCACTCTTTCGTATCTTTCCTAATTTATCTCTTCTATTGGTTTTAGTATCAAATTGTCATGTAAATCTGTGCAATACTTTGAAGACTCTTTTTTATTGGAGTACTTTTGTCTATTTTAAATATTTTGGCCCTTTGCCAAAGATCTCCATTTTTGTATAGCATAAATGATTTTCAACGTACATGATTTACATGATGGAGGCAAAATGGCATTCCTTCCACAAATCAATAAATAACAGTCGGTTTTGTACTCAACTGAACAAGATAGCTTTGAAAACATCAATCCAACAATTTGTGCTCCACTGTTTAAAGTATACTTAGAAGACTCTCTCTGTTTTATGTGCTGATTTACACAGTAGATGTCTTCCTATTGTTTTACCCCAATGTGAAGTTTGTATATTTAGTAATTAAACCAAGAATTCTTCCCGGTTCTAGATTATTTGCTTGTTAATGTTTTCAACTTAAGTTCATAGCACTTGAATATTTTTGGGTCCTTTACATACTAATTTTAAATTCCTATGTATTTACATATATAACACCTAAAGTTTACTTTTTTTTTACATTTACACCACTCAAATCTTTTATATCACATCAAAAATACCATTATTTTAACTTTTAAAAAGTGAAATATACATTTCCATGCATAAGCAAGTTGGCATAAATGTAAATATTTAAATTTAGGTGTTAGATATGTAAATACATAATGTACATCTTCCAATTTTTTTTTTTCCTGTAAGTTAACTTCTGCTAATAAAACAATAGCAGTTAGGGCTGTGAATTTAGCTCAAAGNAAAATTTTTTTCCTGTAAGTTTACTTCTGCTAATAAAACAATAGCAGTTGGGGCTGTGAATTTAGCTCGAAGATCGCTAATCGCTCGATGATTGATTCGATTTTTGGCTCATATCGAGTTCGGATAAAAAAATGTTAGCCGAGCTGCATGCCAAAATTTTGGATTGGCATTTTTTCGAGCTTGCCTCAGCTTGGCTCACAATCGGATGGTTAACAATATATGATTGAATTTAGCGAATTTAGCTCGAAGATCATTAATCGCTCAAAAATTGATTCNTAGCTCAAAGATCGCTAATCGCTTGATGATTGATTCGATTTTTGGCTCATATCGAGTTCGGATAAAAAAAAAGTTAGCCGAGCTACAAGCCAAAATTTTGGATTGGCATTTTTTCGAGCTTGCCTCAGCTTGGCTCACAATCAGATGGTTAACAATATATGATTGAATTTAGCGAATTTAGCTCGAAGATCATTAATCGCTCAAAAATTGATTCGAATTTTGGCTCGGATCGAAATAAACAAGCCAAGCTACGAGCCAAAATTTGGATTGAAATTTTTGTAGCCGATTTTCAGCTGACCCAGTTCGGCTCGAAATCGGATTGTTAACGGCCCTAATTGCAGTTACAATTTAATTTTACAAAATTAAAGGTCCTTCAATGGTTTTTTGACGCTTATAATAACAGATTTGAACCTGACATGCTTGCTTTCTCCGGCTGCTACTATGGTGGAGGTGATAATGAAAGAATGGAATTAGGCGCCATACGAAAGAGATGGAAAACCTTACATGTGAGTNAGGATTGTTAACGGCCCTAATTGCAGTTACAATGTAATCAAAATTAAAGGTCCTTCAATGGTTTTTTGATAAACGCTTATAATAACAGATTTGAACCTGACATGCTTGCTTTCTCCGGCTGCTATTATGGTGGNTAGTTAGGGCTGTGAATTTAGCTCGAAAATCGCTAATCGCTCGATGATTGATTTGGTTTTTGGCTCATATGGAGTTCGGATAAAAAAAAAAGTTAGCCGAGCTGCAAGCCAAAATTTTGGATTGGCATTTTTTCGAGCTTGCCTCAGCTTGGCTCACAATTGGATGGTTAACAATATATGATTGAATTTAGCGAATTTAGCTCGAAGATCATTAATCGCTCAAAAATTGATTCGAATTTTAGCTCGGATCGAAATAAACAAGCCAAGCTACGAACCAAAATTTGGATTGAAATTTTTGTAGCCGATTTTCAGTTGACCCAGTTCGGCTCGAAATCGGATTGTTATCGGCCCTAATTGCAGTTACAATTTAATTTTACAAAATTAAAGGTCCTTCAATGGTTTTTTTGATAAACGCTTATAATAACAGATTTGAACCTGACATGCTTGCTTTCTCCGGCTGCTATTATGGTGGAGGTGATAATGAAAGAATGGAATTAGGCGCCATACGAAAGAGATGGAAAACCTTACATGTGAGTGATTAATGTTTTCTTCTTGCATTCAAAAACTTTAACTTATCCTTGTGAAATTAATTAGTTTAATAAAATGATATTCAGGCCAGCAATCCAGATAAGGAACGCAGGCAGGGTAGATGTCCTCTTACTCCAGAAGAGGTAGGCCTCATGCTGAGAGCATTAGGTTTTGGCAATGATGTTCACATCTATGTGGCATCTGGAGAAGTATATGGAGGGGAGGAAACATCATGATTTTACTCAAGATCATGATTTTGTGAAGCCTTGTAAGTCATGCTCCAGGGAGGAAACATCAAGATCAACCATCATGATTTTGTGAAGCCTTTCTGCACGATCTCGTTCATGTGTAAAAAGCAATATTCTGTTTGGAAAAGAAATCAATATAGTCGGCCCTGGCGAATTCAGAGGAGCTGTGGAGATTCCTCTTCCAGTTGGTTCAGTACTTATTCTCAAGGACAACGGTGCAGATGTTGTCAAGCACTACATTCCAGGAGTACGACACCGTAGGGTGTCTATAACCTTCTGTATAATGGATGACAGTAAAATACCATATGGATTTCAGCATGACCCAGAATTAGAGGAGTTGTTTGCTTACGAGCTATGAGAAGGTTGTACCTCTAAGTACATGCGAAGGGAACTCTTATCCTGGAGCATGACTTACAAGGTCTGCTCGATCAGGAGCTCAATATACCAAGCACAGAGGGTTTGCTTGCTTTCTTTTAACAGCATGACATGTATCTGATGTATTCAGTCTATGATGTATTCATATCATGAGAAGATTCTCAATGTATTTCAGCATGGATTACATGATGTACCTTTTGAGGCATTAGCCTATGTCTGCTTTATGACATCCCTTTTTGGTGCAAATTAATGGAAATTTCTCTCAAATTGTGTCTTTTTGTCAGTTATCTTTTTGTGCGATGGATGAAAGCCGCAAACCATGCGATGGTTCAAAATTTCAATGAACAAAGAATGAAACAACAAATCTTCAACAACAAACAAAACACAAATGAAAGATAATAACAAATGAGTAAATAACGAAACAAATTTCTTTTAAATCAGCCTATTAAAATTAAAACTTTAAAAAAATGCATTTTGAAAAATTAAATTGTGATAAAAACAACAAGAAAATAAAACAGACCTGTTGAGTAGAGTCCTCCATTTTTGGAATTTCCTACTCTTTGTGCGCGCAGCACAACCATTGTTATCTACCTTAACTCTCTTCACATCCTCGTAGAATTTTGCATTTTGCACAAAACCTCGCAAAGCTCTACAAATCTTCTACAAAATCAGCCTTTCTACATGACACATTTTTGCAAATTTAACACCACAAGCTCTTTGTAAATTTCAAATCATATCTTCAAATCAGTACCTAAATCCTAATTCTCACATTTCGAGGTCGATACCTAAATTTTGACTCTCTCCTTGGAATTGATACCTACATATTTCTCACATCTTTGAATTGATACCTACATTTCAATTCTCACATCTCAGAATTGATACCTACATTTCAATTCTCATTTTTTTTGAGTCAATACTTAAATCCTGATTCTCACATTTCGAGGTCCATACCTAAATTTCGGCTCTCTCCTTAGAATTGATACCTACATTTCAATTATCACATCTCAGAATTAATACCTACATTTCAATTCTCATTTTTTTGTGTCAATATCTAAATCCTGATCATCACATTTCGAGGTCAATACCTAAATTTTGACTCTCCTTGAAATCGATACCTGAATTTCAATTCTCATTTTTGAATCAGCCCTACATTTCTGATTCATTACATTTGAGGTCGATCCTTACAATTCGATACCTTCTTTTGAGAATTGACCTATATTTCAACTCTCATTTCCAAATCAGTCCTACATTTCTGATTCATTACATTCGAGGTCGGTCCTTACATTCCGACACTTTCTTTTGAGAATTGACCTACATTTCAATCCTCATTTCTGAATCAGCCCTACATTTCTGATTCATTACACTCGAGGTTGGTCCTTACATTCTGACATTTTCTTTTGAGAATTGACCTACATTTCAATTCTCATTTCTGAATCAGTCCTACATTTCTGATTCATTTACATTTGAGGTTGGTTCTTACATTCTGACACCCTCTTTTGAGAATCGACCTACATTTCAATCCTCATTTCCAAATTAGTCCTACATTTTTGATTCATTACATTTGAGGTCGGTCCTTACATTCTGACACTTTGTTTTGAGAATTGACCTACATTTCAATTATAATTTCCAAATCATACAAATTAATTCATAGTTGATATGTCTATGTAAATTAGATAAATTGGAAAAATTTGAAGTTCTTTTGAAAGTGTCATACTTTTTTTACCTCTATTCTCTCAGCCCACCATTCTTTAGACACATCAATCGTTTGTATTATGGGATCCTAACTCAAGTCTGTTGATCCTCACTTTAAATCCTTTCAAATTTTTCAATCCTTTTTTAACTGATCCCACTTGTTCTTTGGTTGTATTAAATTGTATTTTCTTAGAGTGCTTTCTTTAAAAATTATAGCAATCTTAAGCATCCTCCTTTATTAAAAAAAAGTTGTTAGCTTTTGACCTCATTTTTTGTTGAGGTTTAGTTTTTCCTCTTTAGTAGCCTAGGGTCTAGCCATAGAACTTTTCCTGTTGATTATTTCTAGAAAATTAGACATGGAACCCTCACCATCAAAAATTTCAAACTCTTCTCAACTCAACCTAAAGTTCCACATGTTGGTCTCAACCTCTAAATACTTAGTAGGTGGGGTCACTGTGGGGGAAACTCAAGATGAGTCACCCTTAGGACTGTTTGACCCTAAGGTTAACCCTGGGTGTTGGTCTAGAGCTAAGGCATTCACTACTTATCTGCACCCAGAATCACTCACAACCCTGAACTCAAATTTTCAGCCTAGATCCCTTGATATTTTGTGATACTCATGTAGATGGTCCCCTAAACCTGCTAGCTCTATGGTTGGGTTTAGCTAAGACCACTACATAGAGGACCCAAAATGGGGTTTCCATTGGTCCATGGCTTATTGGTGATGTTTGGTACCTCAACTCTACCAAAATACCCATCTTGTCCTTTTACCCCTAAAACACCCCCAAATTACCAAAATACCCCTCCATAATACAAAATTCCAAAAATTCTCATAAAAACCCAATAAATCCCAAATATTTTGAATTTCATTTCTCTCAACTACTATATGACCAAATTTTGCCAATTTGATCATCTTTAACCAAAATCCCCAAATTTCCCTTTAAAGACCCAAATTTCCCCAAATCCAACTCATTCAATTTCAATCTTAAACTCAAATTCACTTTTGATATGACAAAACTAAACCAAATAAAAGCTCAATTGGTCCATGATTTGAACCCAATTTTGATTTAAGTCAAAACCCCAATTTTGACCATATGACCTAATCTCACCAAATTGAACCCATAGCCTAGTCAATTAGCTAATTAAAATTGATAAAATCTTTATAAAATTCTTATATATCAAAATCAACCATCAATTGGTCTTGGTGAAGCCTCATATCCATTTGATTTTGGCCTAAATCCAAAATTCCCAAATTTAGCCCCAAATTGACTAAGTACCCAAATTTCACCCAATTGATTGCCTTAGCCTCCAAATTGGCATCCAACTCATGTTGAAAACTCTTCATGATGTCCCTAGTGACCATTTACAATAATCAATTTGGACTTATCCCTAGGCTAACCCAAGCTAGACCCAAGCCTAGCCCAACATGACCAAATTGATTAAAGTTCAAAATTCCCTCAAATTGACCCTTCAATTGAACTCAAAACCACTTCCATTCTTCACCAAAGTTGTTCCTTATGATCATCTACACCAAATGCAACAATTATTTGGGCTAATTGACATGCCTAAGCTAGCCGAAACCCAATTTTTGATCATTTTCACTTACTTGGACCCAATCATTTGAATTGAATTTGACAAATTATGAAGTGTTAGAGCCTTAGGGGCAAATGTGTAATTTTGCATTGGAATTGAATTTGACAAATTATGAAGTGTTAGAGCCTTAGGGGCAAATGTGTAATTTTAGAAATTTAGCCAAAGTCATTTGGATTAAATTTGATAAATTATGAAGTGTTAGAGCCTTAAGGGAAATTGTGTAATTTTGGAAATTTTATCTTAATTAACATTTAGGCTTAATTCAAGGAGGAAAATGGGCAACCTCTGATCTTAATCAGTTTATTTGGATTTTTGAAACACAAGGGGTTAATTGTAATTATGAAGTGTTAGAGCCTTAGGGGCAAATGTGTAATTTTGGAAACCTTGCCTTAATTAAACATGTTAGGTTTAAGTCAAGGAGGAGAATGGGTAGCATCTGATCTTAATCAATTTATTTAATGTTTGAAACACAAAATGGTTAATTGGTAGAAACCAATTTCACATTCCTCATTAAAAAGATAAGTTAATAAATTTCTAAATCATTAAAAATTTGGAAGTTTATTAAAATTAAATGATCCTGGACTTAGGGGTATGACTTTTGAAGCCAATAATTAATCAATTTAATACCGCTATTTTGATTTTCAAATAAAATCCAAATCATGACCACTTAAAGCTTAACCTTTTCAAAACTAATTAAGACACTCACCTAGGTCTTAAGGGCTTAGTGGTGACTTAGGCTAAATTAAAAATTGATTAAACAAGGATTAGAGAAATAAACATAATTAAATCAAACATCCTTGAAACACCACTAAGCCCAATTAGGATTAAAAATTTGGCTAAGTGTTCAAATTACATTAACTTGCCTCTTTAAGGGTCTTCACCCACATAGTTTTCAAATTAAATGATAAGTGACAATTACCCTATTCTTAAAGATAATTGAGACACCAAGGTTCACTGAGTAATAAGGGTGTTTACAAGATGAACCATTAAGCGATATAATAAGTTTAAATGGACTTGAGGCTTTTCACCAGTTTGTGATAGGGAGGCATGGACCTGCTTCCCCCTCCTAACTTGTTGGATACCTCAGAGGCCTATTAAACTTAATATTTTTTGCTCAATGAAATCATCCTTAATTAAACTTCTATGGACACGCCAAGATATGACATAGGGTTAGGAAAATTACCAAAATTTAACCTTTCCTACTCTTTATAAACTGCATTACCATGCATTTTTAAGTTTCAGGTGGTATAACGAGAAGACTCACCAGGTACACTTTTACAGTTTTCAGCATTACCTTTCTTGTACTTTCATACTGTACTTTTATACCTGCAAATTTGCATGCTAAACAACGATGTCACCCTGCATGAAAACTGAAACCATCAGGATAGCCACATATTCATAACCATAACCAAAACCAAAACTAAAATCAACCAAGATAAAATTCACCGCCACAACATTCAAAATATAAAACAACTCAAAATTTAATCACAAGCATCACACAAAACC
>JXCR01148351.1:308979-325494 GCA_002079205.1 Phalaenopsis hybrid cultivar
ATATATGTGTAAATTAAACGTCCTTTCGAAGCGGGCGACGGGATTTCGATTCTGGCGACCGACAGCTTCTTACGGGAAACTCCCCTAACTTTTTAGTGCCGACAACAGCGACTTTATATATGCTTAAAAATACAAGAATTTGATACTGCTCCTAAAGATTTAAATCTCTGGCAACGGCGCCAAAAACTTGACAGCGACTTTATATATGCTTAAAAATACAAGAATTTGAAACCACTGCTAGAAGATTTAAATCCCCAGCAACGACGCCAAAAACTTGACAACGGTTATAGATTTAATAAAGATGTGTATAAAATATTCAATAATTGCAAAGTCACACTTATCAACGTATGTATCGCTCAAGTAATACAGGGCTCTAACGGAATCCTGGATATCGATCCCACAGGGAGTAATATTAGAGGCTACGAACTAAAATTTAAAAAATCAATACTTAATTACAACAATATAGTTCAAATTGCATATTTTTCACTAATAGGCAATTGAAATAAAAATATAATTTGACAATAACATATTCAAATTGCATATTTGTCGCTAATAGACAATTGAAATAAAAATGTAATTTTAATAAACTCTTAATTAACTAATTCTACTTATAAAGTTTCTAATGTGAAGTTCAATATATAAGAAAACATCATTCTCCTTGTCAAAAAATTTAAGTGAATGGATAAATTGAATAAGTTCAAATTGTATTGTGTCAAATATAAGCATATATATTATTTACCCTTTGGACCAGACATAAAGAACATTGACTAATCCTATGTTTGGTTACTGAATCTGCGGCTAGGTGGGAAGATACCAGCTCTCACTTCAGAGCTCTCACGTTCCCTTCTCCTGAGGGCTAACATCTACAATTCAGCACTCAAACGATAAGACCGAATTGAGGATTTTAGTCTGTCACTCTAAAATTTTCAATTCTACACCCGATAATTTTTATTTCCCTATTTATTTGAACCCAACTTTTAAGGACTTTGACCTCCCTAAATCTTGGATGTAATCTTCACTTTAGTTATAAAACTCAACATATTTTATAAATCAATTGACCAAATTGAAAGTAAATTAAGATTAAAGTAAAAAGATCATTACAACTTCTTTAACATTCTCATGGCACAACCAATTCAAATCACCATTTCACAAAATTCAAAGCAAAAGAGAAAGACAGAGAAAACTACTCAGAACTCATAGAGAAGATACGATAAAACTTAGAATTTATATATAAAAGCAAAGTCATACAAACTTTAATAAGTAAATACAACTTATCTCCAATTCCTCCCAAAGCAAACTCCTCGAAGTTCCTCTGAATCTCTTCCTTTCTTTACAGCACACAGAATTCTCCTTCGAAGAGATAATGAGGAAGAAATATCTCACTTTCCTTCCACTTTTACAATCTCTCAAAGAATTCCTCACAATACTAACCACTCTCTACACTCTAATGGGCACCACAAACAACAAAGACTGAGCGGACACCCGTGGACACCACCTTTTTCGGCCTCCAAATATTTTTTTTAAAATTATAGAAGAGTTTTTAAGAGTTTCCTAAGCGTCCCATAAAAAATGGTCCACATTCAATGCATCTGTTGAGAGAACTGACGTGCTTGCCGTCGGCGGCCTCGATGGNCTCCGACTAATGGAGTTTTCTGCTTCATCCATTCTTTCCTTCTATACCCGTTTGGTTGGTTCTACCTAGAAAATATGCATTTGAATATCACCTTTTTTTTTTTTTTTTTTTTTTGCATTTTTGCATTTTTTATATGTGTAAAGGATGGAATTTAACAAATTTCATCGTGTTATATTTCTAACCTGAAGTTAGCAAATGGGCTTAAATAATATAAGGTGAGATTCCATACAGGACACCGAGTCAAGTTCAATAGTACACGGGGCGTCTGCCGTGTTATAACTGAAATTGTACATAAAAGCTCTGATGATGGAACTGTACAGTATTTTGCCGTCTTTAAAGATGGATTTAGACGAGTAGTTTTGTCAACGCTACAGTTCTTCTGTAAATACTTTCTTATTGCTATATGGCACTTCATTATCACGGGAATTTTTTTGCGAACTATGGATAGGTTTATTTATTTGTCTCATTTTCTGTTGAGNAACTGTACAGTATTTTGCCGTCTTTAAAGATGGATTTAGACGAGTAGTGTTGTCAACGCTACAGTTCTTCTGTAAATATTTTCTTATTGCTATATAGCACTTCATTATCACGGGAATTTTTTTGCGAACTACGGGTAGGATTATTTATTTGTCTCATTTTCTGTTGAGAAGACAGAGGTGCGGCAAAACTTAGTTAAGACACTATTAACAACTTTGATTTACATAATTCACGCCACTCAAATCTTTAATATCACATAAAAATTATAATCTTATTTTAATATTAATGCAATGCATGAATAATNCCTATTAACAACTCTGATTTACATAATTTACGCCACTCAAATCTTTAATATCACATAAAAATTATAATCTTATTTTAATATTAATGCAATGCATGAATAATCAATTATTAGATTGCATTCATCAATAAGAAATATCCTCGTCTAAAATTTCCCACTACTAAAGTTGAGTTTTTCGAAATCCCTTTCATCAAGTACCCAAGGTGTGTATTCGACAAGTGTTGGTGATGGTGGATTGGATGAATAATGCGGTGGATTAATATTAAAGCAAGATTTATTTTGTGAGACTTTGGATAATAAAAAAATTGGATAGATTCTATTNTGACAAGTGTTGGTGATGGTGGATTGGATTAATAATACGGTGGATTAATATTAAAGCAAGATTTATTTTGTGAGACTTTGGATAATAAAAAAATTGGATAGATTCTATTAAAAATTTATGTGAATGAATTCAAAACTGTCATATTTAATTTAGAATATGTATAATGTATAAACATTTAATCAAAATCTATATTACATTAATCTCTTTGAATAAAAGTAATGAATTTAACAATCATAATAATAAATTGAGCTAGATATAATGAGCAAGTAATTGTTCTTTTGGATTAACGTACATGAATAAAAAAGAAGAGCATTATTTCTAAAGAACTAAGCTAAAGGCAAAAAATAAGTATATTTTTTAAGTGAAAGAAACAAAAAATCGCAAGAAGATTGAAGAACACAAGAGATTTTACGAGGTTCGAAAATGTGCCTATGTCATCGGGAGCAAAGTGGCAGTTTCTATTCAAAAAGTGAAAGTCTGGTTCTCATAGAGTTACAAATATTATATATAAATAGAACCCAAAATGAAATTACAAAAATACCCCTGTACCGCACGGCTGAGTCGTTGCCCTTGCACCTCCAACCCACTTAACAAAACTCCCCCATTTGGACAAATGCTTCCACTCCGCTCACTCCTCTGAGATCCGCTCTAACATCTGCCCCTTATCAGGTATATGAGTCATACCTAACAACTCTCAACCTTGGCGAATATCAAGCCCCTTTAAGAGAAAAAAATACCACGAAGTTTCTCACAGACCAAAATGGGTAGGGATACCATACTGTATAGCAACTGCAAACATTCAACAAGTTCAAGCAATGCAAGAACTTGTTGATAGTAACTGGCTTGGTCATCATATCAGATGCATTTTCATCAGTATGAACCTTTGCAACAAAATATCACCAGATGCAATCAATTCTCTGATCTTGTGATACCTCACGTCAATATGCTTAGTTATAGCATGGTATATATGATTTTTAGCTAGATAAATGACACTCTGACTGTCACAATGCAATTGAACTCCACCTTGCTCAACACCTAGTTCCTTTAGTAGCCTAACAAATCATAAGGCTTCTTTAGCACCTTCAGCTACTGCCATGTACTCAGCTTCAGTTGTTGATAATGCCACAATTAACTGAACTGTAGATTTCCAACATGTAGGCCCTCCACCAAGAGTAAAAAGATAGCTAGTTATAGACCTTCTATCGTTCAAATCACCTGCCTAGTCTGAATCCACATATCTAACAACTAAAAGATCATTCTATTGACCGTCAAAAATAATTCTATATCCTAATATACCCTTCAGATACCTGAAATTCCACTTGACTGCTTCCCAATATTGCCTTCCAGGTTTAGACATGTATACTAACAGCATAAGCCAAGTCAAAATGAGTGCATACCATAACATACATCAAACAGCCAACCAAATTGGCATAAGGACCCTTTGTCATGTCTTCAGTTTTCGTATCTGTCTTATGACACTGATCTAAAGAAAACTTAAAATGATTTATCAAAGGAGTGCTCACAGGCTTTGTTTTGCTCTTTTCGAATCTGTCTAACACTTTTTCAACATACTCCCGTTGTGATGACCACAGTCGTCCTGAGCCTCTGTCTTGGTCAATCTCCATTGCAAGAATTTTCTTTGAAGCACCCAAGTCATTCTTATCATATTCCTGACTCAATAAAACTTTCAAGTCAATGACATCATGCAGATTTTTTGCAGCAATCAGTATATCATCAACATACAGTAGCAACAGAAATAAAGAACCATCATCAAAGCTCTAAACATAAACACAACAATCATACTCACATCACTTGTAACCAATTAAATAATGTAAAAGTCGACCACTTATACCATTTTCTTTGAGACTGTTTCAACCCAAACATCAATTTCTTTAACCTGCAAACCAGATGCTCATGTATAGATTGAGTGAACCCTTGTGTCGGCTCCATGTAAATCTACTCCTACAAATCATCATGCAAAAATGCAGTTTTAACATTCATCTGCTCTAGATGCAGTTCCTAAACAACAACTAATGCAAGCACTGCCCAGATTGAAGTTTGTCTAACCATAAATTTTTTTTTTATCATAATATATCCCTTTATAATGTGAAAAATCCCTTTGCTACGAGTCGAGCCATGAATTTTTCTTCTTTTTTTGATACTACTAGCCTTTTGCACCCAATAGTCTTCTTTTTCTCAGGAAGCCAAATGACAGCGACTTTATATATGCCTAAAAATACAAGAAATTGATATTGCTGCTTGAAGATTTAAATCCCCGGCAACGGCGCCAATAACTTGACAGTGACTTCATATATGCTTTAAAATATAAGAATTTGATACTGCTACTAGAAGATTTAAATCTCCGGCAACGGTGCCAAAAACTTGACAACGGCTATAGATTTGATAAAGATGTGTATAAAATATTCAATAATTGCAAAGTTACACTTATCAACGCAAGTATACGTATCACTCAAGTAGTACTGGGCTCTAATGGAGTCTTGGGTATCGATCCCACAGAGCATAATATTAGAGGCTACAAACTAAGATTTAAAAAATCAATACTTAATCACAACAATATAATTCAAATTGCATATTTGTCACTAATAGGAAATTGAAATAAAAATATAATTTTAATAAACTCTTAACTAACTAATTCTACTAATAAAGTTTTTAATGTGAAGTTCAATATATAAGAAAGCATTCTTCTCCTTGTCAAGAAATTTAAGTGAATGGATAAATTGAATCAGTTCAAATTGTATTGTGTCAAATAGGAGTATACCTAACTTTACCCTTTTGACCAGGCATAAAGAACATTGACTAATCCTATGCTTGGTTATTGAATCTGCGGCTAGACTGGGAGGATATCGGTTCTCACTTCAGAGCTCCCACGTTCCCCTCGCCTGAGGGCTATCATCTACACTTCAGCACCCAAACGATAGGACCGATTTGAGGATTTTAGTCTGTCACTCTAAAATCTCTAATTCTACGCCCGATAATTTTTATTTTCCTATTTATTTGCACCCAACTTTGAAGGACTTTGACCTCCTTAAATCTTGGATGTAATCTTCACTTTAGTTGTAAAACTCAACATATTTTATTTTGACCTCCATAAATCTTGGATGTAATCTTCACTTTAGTTGTAAAACTCAACATATTTTAAAACCTCCCTCAATCTTGGATGTAATCTTCACTTTAGTTGTAAAACTCAACATATTTTAACAAATAATTGGTCAAATTGAAAGCAAATTAAGATCAAAGTGAAAAGATCATCACAATTTCTTAAACATTATTGGCCAGATTGAAGGTAAATTAAGATCAAAGTGAAAAGATCATCACAACTTCTTTAACATTTTGAAAGGTAATTAAGGTTGAAGTGAAAAGATCATCACAATTTCTTTAACATTCTCATGACACAACCAATTTAAATCACTATTTCACAAAATCTCAAGACAAGGAGAAAGACAGAGAAAACTACTCAGAACTCATGGAGAAGATACGAAAAAACTTGGAATTTATATATAAAAGTAAAGTCATACAAACTTTAATAAGTAAATAAAACTTATCTCTAATTCCTCCCCAAGCAAACTCCTTAAAGTTCCTCTAAATCTCTTCCTTTCTTTATGACACACAGAATTCTACTTCGAAGCGGCAAGGAGAAAGAAGTCTCTCACTTTCCTTCCACTCCTACAATCTCTCGAAGAATTCCTCACAATACTAACCATTCTTTACACTCTAATGGGCTCTACAAACAACAAAGACTCAGCGAACACCCGTGGACACCACCTTTTTTGGCCTCTAAATATTTCTTTTAAAGTTGTAGAAGAGTTTTCAAGAGTTGCCCAAGCATCCCTTAAAAAGTCATCCACATTCAATGGATCTGTTGAGAGAACCTACGTGCTCGCCATTGGCGACCTCGAAGGCGCCGTCGGCGGCCTTCTAGAATATTTAATTATGGACTCTCGGGAAAAACCCACCGTCGGCGCCGTCGAGCTCATCGTCGGCGCTCAAGATCAAATCTTCATATTTTGGTCCTTTTTGCCCCAAATTCGCTCATTTTTGCATCTTTTTGCTCCAATGACCATAATTTAACACACCTGCAACAAAACATCAAAAATATCTTTCTTTAAAGCGCAATATCATCAAAATCAGTATAAAATAAGTACGAAAATCTCAACATATTTTCCTTTCGTCAAAATTCCCCAAACTTAACTATTACTTGTCATCAAGTAATTTTAGTACTACATAAAAGTTATGATCTATTGTGGTAAAGTTTTAATTCAGAAATACTAGAAGTTTGATTTAAGTAAATACCATAGTGAGATTTTCATAAAAATTTCAAGTAATTAAATTAACTCTGTAAGTACAAGACTATCTAGTCATCAAGTTTAAGAGTTCTAGTTTTCTATTCATTTCAAGAATGACTATATGTTGTAATATCAAGTCACTTAAGATATTCAAATAATAGGAACTTCATGAGAACATTACTAGTAATAGGTGTTATTTCATAAATATAAGTTCAAGAATGTATTTAGGTTTTCCCTTTAGGTAGGTCCAAGTGAAGCCAATTTTGTATTAGGCACTCCTCTCACTTATATATTTTTTTTCATTTGGATTGCTTTCAATCCTATATATTTTTCTTTTGTTTTCAGGGATTGTTGTCAATCATTTCTTCTTCTTTTTCAAGTGAAGATTACTATATCTAGATAGTCTTTAATAATTTTGAACTTCACTTTTCTTTCCCCAAATTTGAAACTCTAAGCATTCCTTTACCTTATAAGTATTTCATAGTTTTTACATCATTGAGCCCAATCTTTTCTTCTCAAATGAATTTCTAAGATTCTTAATATTTCAAAATATAATCTTCTTTACTTTAAATAGTTAATTATAGTCTTATTCTCTTATACTAAATATCTTAATCTACAAAATTAATTTTTCTTACAAAAATATTCCTTTAAATCTACCATAATATTTAAATATCTACAAAATATAGTTATCTGAATTAAATTCACTACAAAATTCATATTAATAATTTTTAAAAATATTTAAATTGAGAACATATAATAGTTAATTCTTTTCTTTCCTCCCCCAAACTTAAATTTTTTAATATGAAATTATACAGGTGGAAAGAAAAATTCTAAATATAAATTATATCTCAGTACTTTAGTCATTTTCATCATTCTGAACTGGTCTGTAATATTAGGAGTTTTATATACATATAAATCATTAGAGAATTTGCTAGGTAATGAAATATTGAAATAAGTACAAAACTAAACATTATACAAATATTATATTTCATTAACACATTACAATATTAAATAAAAACAATTACAAATGCATCACAATGCAAAAAAAATCACATCACATTACAATTTTACAAAGTACTAATCAAAGTCTATTATAACTACACATCCAAATTCAAACTACAACGTCAATCTAATCAAAATTATAAAAAAATTTTCAAAATACACTTCAAATACTCAAATAATGGCTTCCAAGAGTGACTCTAAGATTTCAAAACTAAGTTCCATGAATTTCTTTCAAATATCTTCTCCACATTCTCAATTTTTTTGGATATCCTAAATGTGGAAGAAATTTAAGGTGAAAATCAAATATTTTTATTTTGGAGTGAAGCTCTTACCGAGAGATTATAAAATTTGGTGTCTAAACGTTTTGAAATCGCCCCAAATCCAAGATCTTCTAGCCTTATATCGAAATTTTTGTTTTTTAAGAGGAAGGGGATGATGAATAGTGGGGGTTGACTGGTCAAAATCGCGGTTAAAAGTGTTTTTTCGGTATCTCGCCATCGGCAGGGTCATTAGCACCGTCGGCGAGCTCTATTGAATTAAATAGTCTAAGTCTCAGGAAAAATCCGCTGTCGGCGGCGATGGCGTCGTCAGCGAGATTTTCAAAATTAGTTCAATTTCCATATTTTTGCAATTTCGATCAATTTCAAGCCTCGTCAACATCCGTTCAATCATTCTAGACATAAATTTTTAAGTGATTAAATGATGTACTAACATAAATAAATATTAACAACACAAAACATCACAATTATATATATAATCCAAGGGTTACAATGCACGTTACACGACACACATAAGTTTGGTATTCTCTCAACCTTAATAAATCAATTCAGCGTCGCAATCCAAGCCACAACACTTTTAACGCTCAAAACAAACATTCTATGCTCAATCTCAACTATATTGAGATCTAAAAGCAAAATTCAAAAGTAAAACAAACACATAAATTCAAATCAAATCACACACATAGACATATCGGTAGTAAAGTAAATCTACTACAAACTAACGATAATTTCAAATAAAAGCACTATAATCGCAATAGAAATAAAGATAATTATGAGTTGTCTCCCATAAAATGCTTGGTTTAACATCGTCAGCCCGACTTATTCAGATATTATTCAGGTTGATTGACCATTAAAACCTCTTTAAAATTTGGTCTTTTACCCTCAAATACGGTTTTAATCTGTGTCCATTTACTTTAAATCTATTCCCAGTCTTTTTGATCTTTAATTTCAATAGCTCCGTAAGTATAAACTCGAGTCATAGTAAAAGGTTCTAACCAATGAGTCTTCAATTTTCTAGGGAATAACTTCAGCCTTATATTGTAAAGCAAAACTTTTTTATCCTGGTTTAAAGTTCTTCTGGTTAATCTTCTGATCATGTCATAACTTTAGTTTCTCCTTATAAATTCTGTCGTTATCATAAGATTCATCTCTTAATTCTTCCAATTTAATCATTTGTAACAATCTCTTCTCACCAATATCTTTCAAATTATAATAGAATTATTTAATCGCCCAATATGTTTTATGCTTCAATTCTACTGGTAAGTGACAAGTCTTTCCAAAAATCAGCCTGTAAGGAGTCATTCCAATTGAGTTTTATAAGTAGTCCTGTAAGCCCATAATGCGGTATCCAATCTAGTGAACCAATCTATTCTACTAGGGTTTACAAGTTCTACTGGTAAGTGACAAGTCTTTCCAAAAATTAGTTTGTAAGGAGTCATTCCAATAGGAGCGTAAGTGACAAGTCTTTCCAAAAATTAGTCTGTAAGGAGTCATTCCAATAGGAGTTTTATAACGTTTCCTGTAAGCCCATAATGTAATATCCAGTCTAGTAGACCAATCTACTCTACTAGGGTTTATAGTCTTCTTCAGTATTTGTTTAATCTCTCTATTAGAAACTTTAGCTAACCCGCTGGTCTGAGGGTGATAGGAAGTAGAGATTCTATGAATAACATTAAACTTTTCTGCCAATCTCTGCATGTATTTATTCCTGAAATGAGATCCACCATCAATGATAATCACTCTCGGCATTCCGTATCTAGTGAAAATGTTTTTCATTAAAAATTTTAAAACACTTTTAGCATCACAATGAGGTAAAGCTTGTGCTTCAATCCACTTTGAAACATAGTCTACCGCAACTAATATGTATAAGTTCCCAGATGAAAGAATAAATGGTCCCATGAAATCCAATCCCCAAACATCAAAGATCTCAACTTCTAACATGAAATTCAGAGGCATTTCATTTCTTCTAGATATATTGCCTACTCGTTGGCATCGATCACAAGTTTTTATGTATCTGTAAACATCTCTAAAGAGAGTGGGCCAATAGATACCAGCTTGTAAACTTTTATAAGCAGTTTTATCAGTTCCAAAATATCCTCCCAATTCAGAATCATGACATTTCTGAATGATTAGTTCAGTTTCTTCATAAGGTACACATCTTGTCATAATAAGATCCTTACATTATTTATATAAATATGGCTCATCCCAAAAATATGCTTTCGCATCATGAATGAATTTTCTTTGTTGTTGCAATGTCAGCATAGGTGGCAAAATATCACTTACAATATAATTAATAATATCAACATACCATGGTATTTTCCACTCATTAATATTATAGAGTTGTTCATCAGGGAAACTATCCGTAATTTCAATATCGGTGTCAGATAATTCATGATATTCTAATCTCGACAAATGATCAGCAATTTGATTATCAGTTTCCTTTCTATCAATAACCATAAAATCAAATTCTTACATCAAAAGTATCCATCTAATTAACCTTGGTTTGATCCCTTTCTATCAATAATTACAAGATAAAATTCTTGTATCAATAATATCCATCTAATCAACCTTGGTTTGACATTCTTCTTTTTATCAATAACCACAAAATCAAATTCTTGCATCAAAAGTATTCATCTAATTAACCTTGTTTTGACATCCTTCTTTTACATCAGATATTTAATAGCAGAGTGATCAACGTGCACAACACATTTAGTCCAATTAAATAAGATCTAAATTTGTCGAAAGCATACACAATAGTCAGTAACTCTTTTTCAGTAACAGTGTAGTTAATTTAAGCATCGTTAAGAGTTTTATTAGCGTAGTATAAAAGACTTTAAAATCTTATCATATATTTGTCCAAGAACAGCTCCAATAGTATAATCACTAGCATCACACATCAGTTTGAATGGTTTTTCCCAATTAGGTGAAACTATTATAGGGGTTGTGATTATATTTTCTCTTAATAACTCAAAGACATTTAAATAGTCTTCAGTAAACTCAAATTTCTTGTTCTTTTCTAAAAGTTGAGATAGAGGTTTGGTAATTTTTGAAAAATCTTTAATATAACGCCTGTAAAAACCAATATGTCCAAGAAAACTTCTAACCCCTCTTACATTAATAGGAGGTGTTAATTTAGATATAACTTGAATTTATGCAGGGTCTACTTCCATACTATTTTCCGAAATTTTATTCTCTAACACAATTCCTCCTGCAACCATAAATTGACATTTCTCCCAATTTAGAACTAAATTAATTTTTTCGCATAACTCCAAATTTTTTTCAAGATAATTTAAGCATGCGTCAAATGATGTTCCAAATACAGCGAAATCATCCATAAACACTTCTATTCTATCATCAATTAACTTACTAAATATAGACATCACACAAATCTGGAATGTTGCACGTGCATTACAAAATCCGAAAGGTATTCTTAGAAAAGCAAAAGTTCCAAAAGGCCTAGTAAATGTTGTTTTTTCTTGATCTTCAGGAGCAATTGGAATTTGATGGTAGTCGGTATATCCATCTAAAAAAAAATATTTGTGCCCAGCAAGTCTATCCACTAATTAGTCTAAAAATGGTAAAGGGAAGTGATATTTCCTAGTGGCAGTGTTTAATTTTCTATAATCAATGCAAATACGCCACCTAGTAACTTATCTGATAGGTATTAATTCATTATTCTCTTGTGTTTCAGCAGTCACCCCTCCTTTCTTAGGAACACAATGAATTGGACTTACCCAAGCGCTGTCCGAAATAGGACATATAATTGTAGTGTTCAACCATTTCAAAATTTCCTTCTTAACTACTTCTTTCATCATTGGGTTTAATCTCCTTTATGGATCAACTCTTGATTTATATTGTTCATCCATTATAATTCTGTGCATACAAATCGAAGGACTGATCCTTCAATATCAGCTAAGGTCCAACCAAAAGCTTTCTTATATCTTTTTAATGTATCCAAAAGTCTTTGCACTTGCAAATCATTTAACTCTGAAGATATAATAACAGGTGATGTAGATAAGTCTCCCAGAAACACATACTTTAAGTGGCTAGGCAATATTTCCAACTCAAGTTCATCTGATTTTATAATTGACGGAACTGTATTCTTATCAGTATTTCCTGTAATATCCAGCATCTCAAATATTTCCTGAACATAATCTAATTCTTCATTTTCTTTTTCATCCAAAATAACTTCATCTTTGTCTTCAAATTTTTTTTTCTCTTCAAAATATTCTTTAAAATGCTCGTTCAATAGATGTTCACTAATTTCCATTGCAAAAACATTCATTATTTCTCTAAACAGTATGGTATTTCATAGATTTCACAATGTTAAAAGTCACTTCTTGATCATTAACTCTCATAGTTAAGGTATTTTCTCAATGTTAAAAGTCACTTCTTTATCGTTAACTCTCATAGTTAGTTCTCCCTTTTGAACATCTATCATAGCTCTTCCAGTAGCTAAAAAAGGTCTCTCTAAAATTATAGATATTTCTTTATCTTCCTCCATATCTAAAATAATAAAATCCACAGGAAAGATAAATTTATCAACCTTTACTAACACATCTTCTATAACTTTCTTAGGATAAGTAACTGCACGATCCGCTAACTGAAGAGTTACAGAAGTAGGTGAGACTTCTCCTAATACTAATCTTTTGAAAATTGATAGAGGCATAAGATTAATGTTGGCTCCTAAATCACATAAAGCTCTTCCATAAAATCTTTCACCGATAGCACACGGTATAGTGAAACTACCGGTTCTCTTAGTTTCTAGAACTTTTTCTAAATAATTGCACTACACTCTTCGCTAAGTGCAACAGTTTTGTTGTCTGTGAAAAATAATTGCAGTACACTCTTCACTAAGTGCAACAATCTCATTATCAGTGAACTTCCTTTTCTTATTCAAAATATCTTTCATAAACTTTACATAATTGGACATTTGCTCTAAAGCTTCTACGAAAGGAATATTTACAGTTAATTTCTTAAGAATTTCTATAAACTTGGAAAATTATTTATTTTTTTTGTGTTGCTTCAATCTTTAAGGAAACGGTGATGGAGGTTTCTCCATAGTAATTTTCATTGGTGTAAGTTGATATTCTAAATCTGGGTATTCATGATCCTTTTCTTTTTCTATATCCACTTTCTCTTTTTTAGTTTCTGTTTCTTTTTGTACTTTTTTTTCCAATTCTTTTCCACTTCGTAATTGTATTGCTTTTATCGATTTTTTTCCTTAATCTTTAGGATTTGGTTCCACAGTACTAGGAAAAATTCTCGATGTTCGGTTACTAAGCGCAGTAGCGATATGCCCCAATTGGTTTTCAGTATTCTTGATAACATTTCCTTGATTTTGTAACTGGTTTCCTTGAATTTGTAATTGATTTTCTTGATTCTGTAATTGTTGACCCATGTTCAGCATCAGCTCTTCCATAGAAAACTTCTTTTCCTTAAATTGAGTGTTACTGTTAAATCCTGAAGGATAAGAATGTCTATAAATAACATTTCCTTAGTTGGATGAATTTCTCAATGGGTTTATTGGGTTGTTTGCCCATTGTTGATTTGTAGAAGAATTGTTATTCCAATTAAAGTTAGGATGACTTTCCAACCTGGGTTATAATAGTTCGAATAAGGATTGTTGGGTCTATTGTTAATAGCATTTAAGTGAAGGTTGAACATCCACAAATTGCCCAGATGAATTCTCTTCCATCATAGGACGTGTTGGAGAACGAGGGTTGAACATCCAAAAATTATCCAAATGAACTCTCTTCTCTCATAGTAGGTGTTGGAGAATAATTCATTCCATAATGATCTAATTTCTTTGATATTGTAGCAATCTGCGAAACTAACTTAGATATTGCATCAGAATCATGGATACCAGCTACTCTTTTAGGATTTACCCTTTCAGAGGGCCATTAAAATTTGTTGGTAGTCATCTCTTCTATTAACGAATAAGCCTCATCAAAAGGTTTTGACATTAAAGAACCACCAGCCGTAGCATCTATAATAGATCTAAGAGATCCCACTAATCCATTATAAAAAGTTTGAATTATTAACCCCATCTATAATCGATCTAAGAGATCCAACTAATTCATTGTAAAAAGTTTGAATTATCAACCAATCTGGTAACGAATGATGCAGGCACTTCCTAAGAAGATCTTTAAATCTCTCCCAAGCTTCATATATCGACTCTCCATTAATCTGACAAAATGATGTTATGTCATTTCTAAGTTTAGCAGTTTTGGATGGAGGGAAATATTTGGATAGAAATTTCTGTGAAAGTTCTCCCCAAGTTCTAATAGACCGAGGTGCTAACGAATTTAACCACATCTTAGCCTTATCCCTAAGTGAAAAAAGAAAAAGTCTAAGTCTAACAGTATCATTCGAAACTCTGTCATATTTAAAGGTAGCATAAAGTTCTAAAAAACTAGCGAGGTGTAAATTAGGATCNGAGGTGCTAACGAATTTAACCACATCTTAGCCTTATCCCTAAGTGAAAAAAGAAAAAGTCTAAGTCTAACAGTATCATTCGAAACTCTGTCATATTTAAAGGTAGCATAAAGTTCTAAAAAACTAGCGAGGTGTAAATTAGGATCTTCATTTGGTGTACCTCCGAATTGATTGTTTTGTACCATTTGGATAATAGTAGGTTTGAGCTCAAATGAATTAGTGGCTACATCCGGATTTTGGATAGATAAGTGAATTTCATCTATTGTAGGATTTGCATAATCTCGTAGAGGTCTAGGTTGATGTTTATTTTCAATTCCTTGATTGTTCACAATGTTTTCTATTGTGTCAGGATTTCTAGGTTCTTTTCTTAGTTTTCTAATTCTCCTAACAGTGCGTTCTAATCGAATCGTAGGGTATAAGATTTTCATGTCCAAATTTACGCATACAATTTGAAATCATTACACAATTTTCAGGTCAAAATTTACACATACAATTGAAATCAGTTCATAGAAAAATAGTTAACTAAATATGAAAATAAGTTACAATTCAAGTAAAAGTTAGTCCTAATTTGTTCGTTACTCTAATTACAATTTTTTTTTTAAAATCTAATTTTTACTCCCCGGCAACGGCGGCAAAAACTTGACAGCTGTTGACCTCATTTTCTGTGAGGTTTAGTTTCCTCTTAGGATTTAGGGTCTAGCCTTAAGAATCTTCCTTTAACTATCTTAGACCCTTAGAAATGGAACCCACCTTATTTTAGAAATCCAAACTGCTTTTATACTCTTTTGAAGTTTTGCATGCGGTTCTTGACCTCTAGCACGTACGAGGTTGAAACTAACATGAGGGAACTCAAAAGGAGTTCCTATAAGATCATTAAGCAATAGGGTTGCCTCCTGCACAATTTGCACTTTCGCGCTCACGAACTCCACAATTCGAACAATCAAGATATTCGTTTTCCACAATTCACATCGTTTGCGTCGTTATTCGTCGAAATCTTAAATGATTTTTTTTTCGAAATGATCGACCGCAAACTGAAATTTTGACAAAAGCTAAATTTGACGCATTGTTTTAACTCGATCGTCGATGAGGTTGCCCGAACGACCCCAGATGATAAAACAGACTGCGCCGGTGCGTCCAGAATGTCAATTTTAGCTAAGAGGGACACATTTTATTAAGGCGCCGCACACGAATAATTTTTTTAGGGGAGAAAATAAGAAATTTTTTTTATTTATATTAATATTCCAATTGAAAGAAGCATTGAATTTGCTTCTAAATTTTTAGATGAAATCATTGATATTTGACAATTACAAAGATTTCTTGGTTTGCTCAATTATGTAGCAAACTATTATAAAAATCTTGTTTTAGATGCTGTTATTCTTTATAATAGATTAAAGAAACAACATAATCCATGGACAGAAAATCATACTAAAGCTGTCCAATTAATTAAGCAAAAGGTAAAAATGTTACCTTGTTTACATATAGCAGATCCGTTTTTCTCTAAAATTGTAGAGACATATGCCTCTAATATTGGCTATGGAGGTATCTTAAAGCAAAAAACTTTTAATAAAGAACAATTAATTCGCTTTACATCTGGTAAGTGGAATACCACTCAAGAAAAATATTCAACCATCAAAAAGGAAATGCTTTCGGTAGTCAAATGCATTACCAAATTTCAAGATGATTTATTAAATCAAAAATTCTTATTAAGAATTGATTGCAGTTCAATTAAATATATACTGCAAAGAGACGTAAAAAATCTT
>JXCR01148351.1:325512-348720 GCA_002079205.1 Phalaenopsis hybrid cultivar
CCATGCTTCTGCTGCGCCCTCGCTGATCTCAACCCTCTAAATTCCAAGAGACACATCTCTTCAATTCCAAGAGATATCTTTTCATTCCAAGAAACTCCAAATTCTGGTATTATGAGTCATACCTAACAATTCTCCACCTTGGCGAATATCCANCCTTTCTCACTCGTGAATTTTTGCAGGGAGAAAGACAAGGAGGGGTGGATCACTTCTCATCAAAGGGTTAGAATGACACCCCAAAGGGGTGCATTCACCTTTAGAGGGGGGAGAGGTAGGGGCCAACCTAATGTGGCTCCACGAAAATTTATTGATTTACAACAATATCTACATGGTAGTCCAATGGCTTCCACATCAGAAACCAAATCTCCTTAATCTCAGGAACTACAAATCCAAAAAGTCACAGAATTTGTGCAAAAAACAACGAAGGAAAAAATCCTTGAAATCAATTTAGAGGATTATGAAATTAATGATCCTTGGAAAATTCAGGAAAGGTATTTAGGCACAATTGCCTATGCTCAAGATAGTCTTGATCGAGAATCGTATGAGGCAATCCTCATTTCATTACAATGTGTTGAAATTCAACATAATTATAATGAACCAAATAAATCTATTCCATATAGCAAGGTGACAATAAATCGCATCTTGCATCAGAGAGATTGGGGTTTAACTCCTTTCCAGACTAAACAGGTTGAATTTATTCATCCTGTAAGTAATCAAAAAAAATCATTTCTTTTTAATTATTGGACCTATGTCCAAGCCATGAATCGAGCTTTCCTGCTTATTAATCCATAGCATAAACACTCTTGGCTTTTTGTGTTAATGCCTGAAATCTTGAATAAAGAAATACCAAATTGGTTTTTAGAATGGTGGGAAAAATTCGGAGCTACCAATGAAATTCTTCCAGAACCCATCATTGATCTCTATCCAATGTGGGTTAACTCTTCTCCTTAGCTCGGCAAAATAAAAAATGAAATTCTAGCCGACGGAATGTGTGAATTATTATTCTTCTAACCAGCACAAATTCCATGGATCTTTTCTTGGAATCTATGTCATCAACAAGAAAAAATAAATGTCAAAGGATTATGGCGGACCTTCTTCATCAAATGGTGGTCACAAATCGTTGTTGGTGATAAAATAATTCAAATTAATAAAGTCATTAATTCTAATGTCAAAAACAATCGAGAACAGAGATTTCAAGAATTTTCACTTAAGGAAATTCATGATCAAATTAAAAAGAAATATCCTCAAGAAACTCCGGATCAGATCAAACAAAGAATAAAAGAACTTTATCAGAAACAGATGAAAGAATTATTTGAAGCAGAAGATGACATGCCAGTCTCTAATCAAGGGTCATATGACGAAGAAAATTGGGAGCGAATGGTGACCCACCTCGGCTCAAATTAATTGCAGTGGACCTCAATTGATTGATGTGGACCTTTACTGAGGTCATGTCAGAAGAAATTATGAGTAATAATGACAGTGGTTGAAATAGTATCGGTTGGTGGAATAGTGGTTGTAATAATTATGACAGATGTAATAGTATTTGAAAATTATTTCCTACTTTATGTCACATCCAACGGATGTGTTATCTTTTGTTAAACTCTATTGTATTAAGTTTGGAGTCCGCCCTTTATTATAAATAAGGGCTTTGTTTTCCTTGCTGGTGCAAGTTTCCTTCGAGTCTTTTCCATTGTAATAAAGAAGCGTCTGTTTGGTGTGCTCTTCCAGTATTGTGCTCTGTAAGTTTGTATTGTTTTTAATAATTGTTTTTAATATATATTTATGTTTATTATATCCTGGTTTTAAATTGATATATATATATATTTGTTATTTTCTCCCCTAAAAAAAGGGCCCTAAATCCCTCATTCGCACCCCGAGCCCTGGCCTAGCTCCTTCCTCTCGGTCGCGGCTCCAGCCGACCCCTTCTCTGCTCTTCGATCACAAGCCCTAGCCAAACCAAATGCCTCCCTTTCTTCCTGTTCGCGAGGCTGGCCAGCGCCCTCTCCTTCTTCCCGGTCGCATGCCCTAGTTGAACCGAATCTTCCCCAATCGGCATCCCGAATTGTGAATCTCTGCTGTCCTCTTACTCACCGAACTCCTCTCCTCTCTTGGCCGAAGCTTTCGATCCCCACTGAAACCCTGGCTAAAGGCTTCCACGCCGTGCCACGCGAGTTGCTCCTCTGCGACAAAGCTTCGCCTCTGTCGTCGTCTTCCCCCCACTCGACTCGTCGCTTTTCTTGGCTCGGCTCACTGCCCAGCTAAGTGAAGGTAACTCCTCCTCCCCCTTTGCTATAAAAACCCATTTGGGGAGTTCCTTAGGGTTGGGCCGAATTTTACTTTGAGTGGGGGAGGTGCTGCCGGGTTTTTGGGTTGCTCGTGCAACTTGTTTCCTCAACATTTTTGTGGCTTCTCTGCCTCCCTTGCTGGTTCACTTAATAGTTTTGCTTGACCGCATATTTAGCTCCTGAGGTATTACATTCTTGCTGGTTTGAGATATTTTGGCTTGTTTGTTCGATACTCTTGATCATCAAAGATGTTGAAAATCTGCACTCATTTTTTTTTCTTTCATGGAGGAAGTAATCAAGGATTCTTTTTGAAATAATTATTGAAATTTTAAAAGGGCATCATGAAGCATTTGTTTGCTGTTCATACACTTCATATCAAAAAAAAAAAAAAAAAAAAAGGATGTCTGAGGCTATTAATTTTTTGAAACATCTTTGATATTTGAATCTTGCTGTAAATCCTACTTAAATGCCAAGATCATAAAGCAGTTTTTATCATTTGCGGTTCATAATCTATAGAAATGTGGCTGGGGGGATTTTGGTTGTGATGATTGCTTGTCTGACGATGTTAATTTTCTACTCTCCGTCACTTGGAATTGCCCCTGATTGTATTTTCTGGTGTACCTGGAATTGAGAAATTAAAGTCACTTCAAGAACTAATTGAGTTTGACGTTAAGAATAAAAAATGTTTATAGAATTNATATATGAGCCATACCATAACACCTGGAATTGAAAATTAAAGTCACTTCAAGAACTAATTGAGTTTGACGTTAAGAATAAAAAATGTTTATAGAATTGAAGAGTTGGAACATATGAATGAGTTGCTTAGATTAAAAATGCATTTTCTGGAAAACGGGGAGGATGCTAGAGAGGCTTGCATTGTGAAATTATTTGAGAAGAGAAAATTCAGATTTATTCTTGAATTGGGGCAAAACTATTGAGGAATGGGAATCATACAGGAGAGTTGAAAGCCTACACGCCACACAATTCTTATGTAATTGCATGTCTGACACTCAAAGCTTGACATTTACATTTTTAACACCCTTCTTTTGGTCATAAGCATGTGCGTGGGAAGACGATTTTATTTTTAGGTGCTGGATTTGTAAATACTAAGGAATTAAGGGGTATGTGTGTAAATATTCCTAATGTTTATTATGGTCCCCTATTTGGCATATTTGTTGATGTTTTATTGTTGGATTAGGATTGTTCCTTCGCTACCCCTACCTGAAATCTGTAGTTTGGGGCTTTATTTACGGAGCTTTGTAGCTGCGGTTTTGAGGTCTTAGTGGCTTCCTTTGTGAATATGCTGAAGTAATTTTTAAACCTCAAGGAGTGCAGTGATTCTTCTTGTTTCCTAGCCTATCGATTGATAAACACTAATAAAGTGGACATAATGTTTTGATGGAGATTTGGTTGATGGCAAACTTCATTGGGAAAACTTGTGCATATAAAACGTTGCACTTCACATGTTTTCCTTCCATCCGCAGCACCTAATTCCTTCGTATTTACATGCATACCACTCGACTCCTTACATATTTGCTGAAATTTTGAAGGCATCGAGAGGCAATTCGATTTGTTCTTAATTCTGAAATAAATATGTTGCTTGCCTGGTTTTAATAAATTAAAAGAGGTTTACATACCACTTTGTGCCCATGCATTTACGTCTGTAACACCTAAATTAATCTTTACATTCAAGCCACTAAATTTCCGAGTGTTTACATATGGAACATTTGACTCCTATAAACTTATATTTCTAGCACATGAATTTCATTTTTCTTCCTCTAAACCTTTATGAATTTGGGTGGCCTTTTTGTAAAAAAAAACTTGAAGTTTTGGAAATCTGAAAGTTTGGGTGTTTTGTTTGTAAAATTCTGAAAAATTTGGTTTGCTTACTTGTAAGAATCTCAAAGCTTGGTGCACTACTTGCAAAATCTGAAATTGTGCGGGTTGCTTTAATTGAGTTGGAAGTTCATTTGGCTTTATTTGGGCTTCCTTTGAGCTAAAGTTTGAGGCTTTATTTGGTATTATTTGACTGCAATTTTTTGGGGGCTGCGGTTTTGCCATAAAATGGCTTGGTTTTGAGCATGTCCTGAGCTTGGTTTTTCTTGGCTTGACTGGGTCTTGTTCTTGGTGAAATATGTGACTCAATTTGGCTTTGACGAGACTTTGTCAAATGGCTCATTTTTAGTCTTATGTGGCTCGGTTTGAGGCCTTTTAGTGATGTTTGGGTCGTACTTTAAGGACTACTTGTCAAAACTTAACTTGTGTTTTGAAGTTTTAAATGTCAAAGTTTGACTTTTTTTTTCAAGTTTTCTTCGTTAAGGTTTAAGTCGTGCTTCGTGATTTTCTTCGTTAAGGCTTTAAATTGTATTTTGGAAGTTTTCTTCGTCAAAGTTTAAGTCGCATATAAAAGAGGTTTTTCATAATGTTGGGGTTTGGAAATAGCTTTCATACGATTTGAGGATCGATCCACCTTCTTTATGTCGATCTTTTGGGTAAATCAATTTCTCCTCTCTCTCATCCCCATTTTTATTCCTTTTTTTCATTGCTTCTTGGTTCGATTTTCTGCGCTTATGTCTGATACATACGTGCTCACGTATAGCCTTTTGCTATATGTGAAACCATCAAACCAAGTCGCAAGTAGTTCGATTTGTTTTGGGGCTTCGGGTGGTGATGACAAAGGCACACCAGAGATAGAGCATAATGATATGACATCCTACGACATCGGGATTCGGTTCAGGAACCCATCAGGATCTGATTCGGGAACCCAGAGAGCTGTATGATGACAGTATCATTCACCGACACAAGACTAGCGGTGTCTGATACATACGTGCTCACGTATAGCTTTTTGCTATATGTGAAACCATCAAACCAAGTCGCAAGTAGTTCGGTTTGTTTTGGGGCTTAGGGTGGTGATGACAAAGGCACACCAGAGATAGAGCAGAATGATATGACATCTTACGACATCGGGATTCGGTTCAGGAACCCATCAGGATCTGATTCGGGAACCCAGTGAGCTGTATGATGACAGTATCATTCACCGACACAAGACTAGCGGGAGTTGACCCGAACCTTCTTAGTTATTGGTAGCTTTATGCTCGACAGTGCGATCGACTCGTGGACAAGTACTTTTCAAAAATGATAAAAATAAATTTGATAAAAACATATACACCTTTTTCTAAAACAAAAATACATTTTTCGTTAAAAGCAAAATTGATACAGCCCACTTTTTGCATGTTTGAACCTATGTGCATGTTGAAAATATAAATTTTAAATACATTTTTAAACATCGGTTGTCCACCTGTTGATCACTTGTTTAGGCTAAGGAGTAATCGATAGGACACCCTTCTAGTTGAGTGGCGGGCTTCATACATCCGGGTGACCGAGTAGCCTTCGACGACCCTCGAATACTAATATATAGTTGAGCCTAGCCCCGACCCGAGTGCTTGCGGTCCCCCTCTTTTCAGACTTTTTCATATGTTTTTCTTGGGATTTTTGGACAAAGAACTTGTGGTCTTTTCTTCTGGGATCTTCCCGAGGTTTTGATAATTTTCTTGGAATTTTCGTTTGTCGATTTTTTCTCAAGTTTTCCGTCGTGGGTCATTTGCCGATTTTCTCTAGTTTTCTTTCATCGTGAGTCATTTGTCGCACTCTCTTTGGTTTTCTAGGTGGTGTTTCTTTTGTTGATACAATGCACACTAGTTTATTTTCTTAAATTTTGTTACTACACTTATACCTGCTATTGTCTCTTTTGCACACTATACCTTAGAATAGGATGACAGTAGTTGGTTTTATAAGAGGCACCCGGTAGTAGGTCGTTGACTCAATTTTCACATGTACACTTAAACTAAATATCAAACTCGAATGTGCTACGACGAGGAGCTTGGAGCTAGCGTTGTGGGCAGCACGACCATCTTCAAAATTCAAACATGTTTACATCAACAAAACCTTTTCTTAGAATTAAACAACAATCCATAGAATTTCGAGATTGTTTGCTTATGCAATATAAATCCTCAACCTATTTTTAGGCATTTGTATGGCTCTACTGTACATTCTAAGCCCTAACGCGTTTTAGGTTCCGAGGTTGTCGTCCGATACGACGTAAACCCTCATATATTCTAGGCGACTTGTGTGACTGTGTCACGCAAATATAAGTCCTAAATAATAAAACTGGCAGGATGAAACGTCAAATAACATCTTCTCGAAATTGAAGCTAAATATTAGGATAGTTTGGAAAGCCAGCGAGGTTCTCCTCAGGATCCTTGACATCCCCTAGTTCCTCTTCATTTGGATTCCTCAACAATGTTCTGAATTTGAGCCTTTCCCATTTGACACTCTTTGGTCTGATTTCGTTGAAAAATCCAATCCTTTTTACATCTTTGAAGATAGCATTACCTGATTTTTATGGAGAGTTTTCTTAAGTGACTTCGGTCATTTAAGATGTAATTAACTATAGGGGCTTGCCCTTGTAGGAAGCTTTTCCGAACCCAGCTTAATATAAACCCTATTTAATTCTTTGTATTAAATAGGGGAAGTTGGCAAATAAAAATGATTTTCGCAGACCAAATGGATATCATATATTTCTTAGTTTATTTGACGAGTCTCATCCTCAAGTCTTGTGTTTATCCTTAGGGATATATACATGGTCTGAGGTATAATGCTCTTTCATTTAAACTGTGAAAGGTATGAGGTCAGTTTGATTTCATGTTTTTCTTAAAACTTATATATATATATATATGTAAATTAAACGTCCTTCTGAAGCAGGCGACAAAATTTCGATTCCGGTGATCGACAGCTTCTTATGTGAAGTTTAATGTGAAGTTTAATATATAAGAAAACATCATCCTCCTTGTCAAGAAATTTAAGCGAATGGATAAATTGAATAAGTTCAAATTGTATTGTGCCAAATAGGAGCATACCTATTCTTTACCCTTTGGACCAGACATAAAGAACATTGACTCAAATAGGAGCATACCTATTTTTTACCCTTTGGTCCAGGCATAAAGAACATTGACTAATCCTACACTTGTTTACTGAATTTGCGGCTAGGCTGGGAGGATACCGGCTCTCACTTTGGAGCTCCCACAGTAGGAGCATACCTATTCTTTACCCTTTGGTCCAGGCATAAAGAACATTGACTAATCCTACGCATGTTTACTGAATCCATGGCTAGGCTGGGAGGATACCGGCTCTCACTTCGGAGCTCCCACGTTCCAGTTACTGAATCTGTGGCTAGGCTAGGAGGATATCGGCTCACTCTGCGGAGCTCCCATGTTCCCCTAGCCTGAGAGCTAACACCTACACTTCAGCACCCAAACTATATAACCGAATTAAGGATTTTAGTCAGTCACTCTAAAATCTCCAATTCTACGCTCGATAATTTTTATTTCCCTATTTATTTGCACCCAACTTTCAAGGNTTAAACATCGGTTGTTCACATGTTGATCACCTGCTTAGGCTAAGGAGTACCCTCCTGAGTAAGGTTCGATAAGTCACCCTTCTAGTTGAGTGGCGGGCTTTATACATCCGGGTGACCGAGTAGCCTTCGACGACCCTCAAGTACTAATATATAGTTGAGTCTAGCCCCGACCCGAGTGCTTCTGGTCCCCCTCTTTTTGGACTTTTTCATATGTTTTTCTTGAGATTTTTGGACAAAGCACTCGTGGTCTTTTCTTCCGGGATCTTCCTAAGGTTTTGATAATTTTCTTGGAATTGTCGTTTGTCGATTTTTTCTCGAGTTTTTCGTCGTGGGTCATTTGCCGGTTTTCTTGAGTTTTCTTTCCTCGTGAGTCATTTAGCGCTCTATCATGGGTTTTCTAGGTGATGTTTCTTTTGTTGATACAATGCACGCTAGTTCATTTTCTTAAATTCTGTTACTACACTTATACCTGCTATTGTCTCTTTTGCACACTATACCTTCAAATAGGAGGACAGTAGTTGGTTTTATAGGAGGCACCCGGTAGCAGGTCGTTGACTCAACTATTACATGTACACTTAAACTAAATATCGAACTCGAAGGTGCTACGACGAGAAGCTTGGAGCTAGTATTGTGGGCAGCACAACTATCTTCAACAACAAAACATTTCTACATCAGGAAAACCTTTTCTTAGAATTAAACAACAATCCATAAGATTTCGAGATTGTTTGCTTACGCAACATAAATCCTCAACTTATCTTTAGGCATTTGTACGACTCTACTGTACATTCTAAGCCCTAACTCGTTCTAGGTTCCGAGGTTGTTATCCGATACAACGTAAACCCTCATATCTTCTAGGCGACTTGTGCGACCGTGTCACGCAAATATATGCCCTAAATAATAAAACTGACAGGATGAAATGTCAAATAACATCTTCTCGAAATTGAAGCTAAATATTATGATAGTTTGGGAAGCCACTGAAGCTCTCCTCAGGATCCAAGACATCCCCTAGTTCCTCTTCATTTGGATTCCTCAACAATGTTCTAAATTTAAGCCTTTCCCATTTGACACTCTTTGGTCCGATTTCGTTGAAAAGTCCTATCCTTTTGACCTCTTTGAAGCTAGTATTCCCTGATTTTTATCGAGAGTTTTTTTAAGTGACTTCGGTCATTTAAGATGTAATTAACTACAGTGGCTTGCCCTTGTAGGAAGCTTTTCCGAACCCAACTCAATATAAACCCTATTTAATTCTTTGTATTAAATAGGAGAACTTATCGGCAAATAAAAATGGTTTTCACAGACCAAACGGATATCATATATTTCTTAGTTTATTTGATCGAGCTTCATCCTCAAGTCTTGTGTTTATCTTNATCGGCAAATAAAACGATTTAGCAGACCAAACGGATATCATATATTTCTTAGTTTATTTGATCGAGCTTCATCCTCAAGTCTTGTGTTTATCCTTCGGATAGATATAGAGTTTGAAGTACAGTCCTCTTTCATTTAAACTATAAAAAAATATGGGGTCAGTCTAATTTCATATTTTTCTAAAACTTATATATATATATGTAAATTAAAACGTCATTCTGAAGCGGGCGACGGGATTTTGATTCCGGCAGCCGACAGCTTATAACGGGTGACTCCTCCAACCAAACATAATGCCTACAATAACACAAACTAGTTTCCATAACTCTCATTAACGACCCAATTCAGACATCTTTCATCTCTTAAGCAAGCTAAATTTGAAGTGTTTAATCCTTAAATTGTTAGAGGTTTAAATGTTATTTGAATTAATTTTATGTGAATATATTTATAATTTTTTAAGTGACAATTTAAATCTTTTTGATTTAATAGAGAAATTATTTTCTCATGTTCATATATTGTTAACGATTGCTCAAAAGTTTTTTTTTGATTTATCTTTAAAATCAAAGGTTCTAATTTTATAGATTAGAGTTTTTCTCACTTTAGAAATAGTCAATTTATTTAAATCTTCTTCGTTTGCAGGATTTTTTTGCGAATCTGTATTTTTAATATTATTATTTTTAGATTAAGAATTTCGTAAGTTTCGAGATATTATGGCAATATTATACCTTAAAAAGGTGCTCATGAAAGGCAACCGATAAAACATCTAGAACTCTTTTTTATTAAATAAGTTTAATAGGATAATTCAACAAAAGCTATAAGAAAATATTATTGCTCCACTACAAATTTAATCCAAACGAGCTAAGCCAACAAGAACCAGGCAACAAAGTGTCCATCCCGGACATAAGAACTCCCACATGCGATGATGGCTACTGCATTAAGCTTAGCATAGACAAAAATATGATCAGACAATAAGATCGAGCTCAGTATAATCTTATATGTCAGTTACGGATATTAAGTTGTAGAATAACACCTGACCACCATGTAGGGGCTATAATACCAGTTATATATATATATATATATATATATATAATGAGATGATGGTGGAGGCTGGACCTAGCAGTGCTCTGCTAGGGTTTTGGCTGTAATGGAGTTGCCTGGTGTTGCTGTGGAGCTTGCTATAGGAGTTGGCTTTCTCTTGAAGGGGTTCATTAGGCTTGGTTTGAACCTTCTGCACTGTTTCCCTTGGTATTGTTGGGGGAAGCTGAGGTTTTCTACTGCTTTAGTGAAGCTGTTACTGTTTCATTGGTTAATTGAAGCTGCTAGCCTCCTTATTTCCTTTTAGCTGGTGTTTGTTGTTGGCATGGGTTCTATCTCTGTTGTATCTTTTATTCTTTCTGAGGTTGGGCTAGGATCCTACCATCTTCCTAGTTTCCCTGCCTATTGCCCTTTCTCTGTTTTGGGGGTGCTGGTTTGGTGAACCATGACCACCCCTATTGATATGAAAACTAATTTGCAATGGACTAAAGCCACCTATGCTGGGGTGGTAGGAAATCCCCCTTCCCCTTTGCTGGATCCTGCTTTACTAGTTTTCCCTCAGGAATTTCATAACACTGCTGCTGGGAGAGGTTCTGCCTCTTGCATTCATCCAGTGGGTTCTAAAGATGGGGAACCTGTTGCCATTTTCTCTAAAAAGGAGATTGTTGATTTAAACTTGGAGGTTCAATTTACTCTAATTGGTAAATTCAGCTTGGGCCACTCAAAGATGGAACTTGTAAGGAAATATTTTGAATCCTTGAAAATCTCAAAGTGGAAGCTAGGTCTGCTGGATAGCAGGCATCTCCTAATACAGCTGACTAAAGAAGAGGACTATGCCAGAATATTTACCAAACAATCCATCTGCATAGCTGGAACAGAAATGAAAATTTTAAAATGGTCACCTGATTATGACCCATCACAAGAACCTCCCACAGTGCCTATATGGTTTAAGCTTCATAAATTGCCTTCGCACCTATTTAAATTGAATGCCTTGTTCAATATTGGGTGCACCTTGGGTACACCTTTGAAGGTTGATGCTGCNCTTCCTCCTCAAGCAAACTCCTCGAAATTCCTCTGAATCTCTTCCTTTCTTTACAGCACAGAATTCTCCTTCGAAGCAGCAAGGAGGAAGAAATCTCTCACTTTCCTTCCATTCTTACAATCTCTCGAAGAATTTCTCACAATACTAACCATTCTCTACACTCTAATGAGAACCACAAACAACAAAGACTCAGCGGACACCCGTGGACACCACATTTTTCGGCCTCCAAATTTTTTTTTTAAAGTTGTAGAAGAGTTTTCACGAGTTGCCCAAGCGTCCCTTCAAAAATCATCCACATTCAATGCATTTGTTGATAGAACCGACGTGCTTGCCTTTGGCGGCCTTGATGGCGTCGTTGGCGGCCTTCTAGAATATTTAATTCTAGATTCTCAGGAAAAACCCACCGTCGGCGCTGTCGAGCTCGCCGTTGACGCCCAAGATCAAATCTTCATATTTTGGTCTTTTTTGCTCCAAATTAGCTTCTTTTTGTATCTTTTTGCTCAAATGATCATAATTCAACATACATGCAACAAAACATAAAAAAAATATCTTTCTTTAAAGTGCAATATTATCAAAATCAGTGTAAAATAGGTATGAAAATCTCAACATATTTTCTTTTGGTCACCAAACTGGCTCCCAAGTATGATTTTTCTGCAACGACTTCATCTCCTCGACCATTGCACACATCCATTTATCTTTCTTCTAGCTATTGATATCCCCTTTGAAATTGGTTGGATCATTACTAGTGATGAGAAGTACAAAAGAGACCAAGTCTTCATAACCCAATCTGTTGGGAGGTCTTATTTTGGTGTGTCTCTATCTATCTCTGGTTAGATTAAAATTTTGCAAATCATCTATAATAGACTCACTAGATGTAATATTTGAACTTTCCACTCTCTTAGTTATTACAATAAGCTGTTGGAAATCCATCACCGTTGTAACTGAAATGGAACTATTTTCTGTCACCTTGTCTTGATGCTGTTGCAAGATAAGTTGCTCAACAAAAACTACATCTCTACTAATAACCATACTCTTTGCAATCGGATCCTAAATCTTGTATCCTTTGACACCATTCATGTAGCACAGACAGATGCACTTCTTGGATTTTAGATCAAGTCTTGATCTTTTATTGCAAGGTACAAGCACATAAGAAGAACAACTAAAAATTAATAAATTATCAAAATTAACTGTATTACCTGTCCATACCTCTTATACAACCTTTTCACCCAATGATGCATGAGGTGATCTATTTATGAGGCAGCACACCATATTCACGGCATTTACCCAAAAACTTTTAAGAAGTCATGCATTCGGTTGAAGCATTTTGCTCTTTCAGTTAAAGACCTGTTAATTCTTTCTGAAATGTCATTTTGCTGAGGTCTCTTGTGAACTAAAAAATGCATCTAAATCTCATGCTCCTAACAAAATTTCTAAAACTGTGAATATGTGTACTCTGTGTCATTGTTAGACCTCAAAACTCTATCTTTCTTTCAGTTTGGTTCCCCACCTCAGCCTTCCACAACTTGAATTTGGAGGAAACTTCATAATTCTGTTTTAAGAAATACACCCAAAATTTTCTAGAAAATCGTCAATAAAAGTAACAAAATACATAAATCCACCCAATGACCATAACCTAGTAGGACCCCATACATCAAAATGCACATAATCTAAAATCCCTCTAGTTTTGTGCTTACCAGTCATGAAAGTAACTCTGGTCTGTTTTCGAAGAACACAAACCATACAAAAATCAAACTTATAGTTTTTAACACCATGAATAGATTTTTTTATGCAATTCAGTCATCCCACGTTCAGTAAGATGATTTAAACATGTGCCACAATTTTATATTATCATCATATGATTCAATAGAGTGAACTCCACCTACAATGATACTCCCCAACAGTTTTTAGATATCACATTCAGTGATCTTTCATTTCATCACAATCAATGCGCTCTTAACAATTCTGATGGTTTCTCTATCATCATCTGCCTTAGGAAGAAAAACCATTTATGTGTAAAGTGCCTAAGAAAATTAAAATCTTTTTCAAATATGGAATATGTTTGACATCACATATTGCTCTGACAGTATCATCATACATCTTAATTTGGAATTCACCAATACAAGTAATATTACAACATATATCATCACCCAAACAGATTGAATCAGAATCAGATAACTTGTATGAAGTAAACTACTCTCTGTTAGGTATTATGTAATAAGAGCATCCTGAATCAAGAATCCATGCATCCTTCAACTGAGTTGTAGTAACTCAAAGAATATCACAATCAGTGCAGTATGAACTGTCACTCTGCACCACATTCACAAACTTGAAAGATACATCATGTTTCTCATCGGATTTTTTGAGTTTTGGAGAATCTCTTTTCATATGTCCCGATTCCTTGCACTTATAGCAATGAATCGTCTCTCTATCTTTAGATTTTAAAATAAAATTACTCTTTTTAGAAACTTCCTTCTCTTTCTTACTTCCACGATCCTGACTACCCTTAAATATAAATTGTCACCATGAGAGTTCTCCCCTGCATTCTGCTTCAACTAGTTGTGTGCCAACAATTCTGCAGTAATTTCATCAATTTTGATTGTTTCTTTCCCATATATAAGAATAGTCACCAGTTCATAAGAAGAAGACAGTGAACATAACAAAATCATTGCTTGGTCTTCATCCTCAATACTCACATCAACTGATGCCAGATCTAGGATTATTTCATTGCAGACATCCACGTGTTGTCCGATGTCAAAGTCTGCCTACATCTTCAGCCTATAGAGCCTTCGCTTCAGATACAGTTTATTTGTTAAAGATTTATACATAAACTGTGTTTACAATTTCTTCCATAATTCTCCTAGAGATTTAAGATTCATAAAGTGAAATATAATCTCATATGTCAGAAATAAATGTGTGGTATCTGTCGCTTGTTGTTGCAATTCTTCCCAATCTTCATCTTCCATATTATTAGGCTTTGTTGCTCGCAAAACCATCAAGCTTTCTTGCTGAGCAACAAATCCTTCACCATTGTTTGTCACATTTCGAAGTTACCGGTTCCATCGTACTTTACCACTTTGAATTTTTCACTGGACAATGCCATCTCAAGTTACTCCTCCAACGATCTTCTTTGTCTCGCATCGAAGCCGAAATGTCGAACCCTCGAATTTGCTGAACTGAATCTGTGTCTAAGCACTCGTCCTCTGTCCTCCGAAGCCCTCGTCTTCGACCTTCTTGCGTTGAACTGTTGAAGCCCTCTCGAAACTCCTCTACGGAAATCGTTGAACCGAACCTGAGTCGAAACCCTCGTCTTCAGTCGTCTGAAGCCCTAGTTGAACTCTTCTGCAAAATTTGTCGAATCCTCACGGAACAACCGATCTGTCACTCACTAATAACAATTGAAGTGAAAGAAATGAAAAATCGCAAGAAGATTGAAGAACACAAGAGATTTTATGAGGTTCAACAATGAGCCTACTTTTTCAGGAGAAAAGTAGCGGTTTCTCTTCCATAAGTAAAAGAATGGTTCAGATAGGGTTACAAATATTATATGTAAATTCAACCCATAATGAAATAACAATAAGTACCTTTGTACCGTACCCCGGGCACATTCCCCTGACCTCCCAAACTCAATTAACGAAACTCCCCCATATGGACAGATGCTTTTGCTGTGCTCTACTCCACTCGCTCGCTATGCTCCGCTCGCTCCTCTCCGCCACGATCCAACATCTATCCCTGATAGTTATATAAGTCATAACTGACAATTTTTTATTTTTTACATCAGTATGTATAAAACACATTCACTTCTTTATCCTGTTAATATAGAACAAAATAATCATGAAATAAGAAAATAATAACCGTAAGATTCAATTTGAGAAATATAAATTTACTTAATCTTAAATTAAGGACCACAACGATAATTAATTTATAAAGTTTTGTGATTCCACTATATTTCCTTTTTCTTTTTTTAATCCAAACAAAATATTAGCCATTCTCATAGATGTGAATTAGTGGCTTCCGCTCCCTGAATTCCATCTTGTGTAAAGAAGTCAAAAAAATTCAGTGGTATTGTCGCTATGTCAGGGAATGATGGATCGTCGTTCATCATTCATCGATATCTAAGATTATATTATTGCTTAATTTCTGACCATGTTATTATTGCCCTCATGTAGCGAAGTTACGACCCCACATATAGTAAAATAAATTACAATCACACAACTCGAAAAACTATGATGAGTCTGCTTACAAAACGAAACAGAAAAAGAAAAAAGGGAAAAAAAAGAACATGTTTGATATCGACTAGATCATCTTGATTTGCAAAAAGGGTCCACTAGTTAAGTTTAATTTTATATGCTTTGTAATGATGAAAATGAGAGAATCGCGGATCAGATTATTCCTAAGATTAATACCCAAATAATAAATTTAATGTCTTTTTTCATTAAAGTTGGACAATATAAAAAGTTTAAAATTTTAAAATAGTATTTTTAATATTTTCTTTTTTCAATCGATTCTAAAAAAATTTTAAAACAATCAAATTCTTATGTCAGCTGTAAGTCGCGTGCCAGGCGGGTATGTTGCGAGCAGCTTGATGACTCACTGTTGAGCTGACAATTTTTTTTAAAAATATTTCCTTAACAAAAGTCAATCCATTTGGTTCGGAGCAGGTAAGATGATTTTTTTTTGTCTCCTAAAAGATGGAATGATGAGTGAGTACAGGTATTGGAGGGGCAATATTAAAACATAAATTCCTATTAATTTACTTCCACATTCAATTCCACCATTTGTATTTACCGAGCTAACACCTCAATGATAATTATTTTATCTATATCAAAAAAAAGAAGTGACAAAATCACTCCATTCGTTCGCATTTACTGAATTAACACCTAAATATTAATTTTGAGCAGTGGGCGGGTGTTTAGGCAAGAATGAAAGAGAGATTTTTTTGATACAGCGACAGTTTTAGTTTGTGATTAGTTTTCTAACATTTAAATTTAGGTTTTTATATTTATACAATTTAAATTATTAGAGGCATTTACATACATACAACCTAAATTTCATTTGTTTTTATATTTTTTGACCAAACTTCTGCCCCGTGATAAAAATTAAATTTTAGGTGTTGGTTCTGTAAATACAAAATAATTGAATGATTGTATGTCCTGTTTTTTCATATGGATGTAAAAATTAAAATTTATATATTAGTTCTGTAAATACATGAGCGAAAAGAATATGGAAGTAAATTAATAAGATTTTCCGATTTTAATCTTTTCTCTCCGATATTTATACTCACAATCCAATCATCAGTTACGACATTCAATTCTTAGTTTTCGAACTTTACGGCAGACCAAAAAATTCTCATCTTCTTCTTGCTCCGAACAAAAATTCCTATTTTTCAAACTGATTTTTAAAATTTTTTTTTTTGGAAAATTGCCAACTTAGCAGCGAATGACCAAGTCAGCAGTGACTCAGCCAGGTGGAAAGTGAGTCCACAAACGAGGCGATATTGATTATTTCATTTTTTTCCTTACAATCGATTAAAAAATAAATGCAATTTTAAAAATTTTGCCCTCGGATATAATTTATTACTTAATAGTTAACAAAAATTAAATATGTAAAAATTTTGTTCATTCTAAAAAATAATAATGTTCCGCCCCCCATTGAGCTAAAAATATATCAAATACTATTTTATAATAAAATATATTTAGAAATTTATTTGGACAAATTTTTTTATTTTTTTTATATTGAAGAGATGTAGTTTTTGCTTATATGTAACTGTTCGACGGAACGTTTTTTTATCCTTTTGTGAATGGTCATTAAATGTTGCTATAGATTTGACAATTGTTCTGTCCAAACTTGGATTTTGAATAATAAACCGAGAAGAATACTAGCTATTTAATTACTCACCAAAACTTTATCCACATTTAATTTCTTATTAATTGAAATATAGCAGCATAATGATTAAACATTATTTGAAACTTATTTTAAATTTTATTTTATTTCCAAACAAGATTTTAAGAATGGTTGTAAAATACTAGATCTTAAATAAAAAATATTCTGATCAACATTTGAACCCGTTTTGATCAATGCTGAAAAGTTGTCTGAACAACTGTTAGTGCGGGTGGTCAACATTCAGTCAAAATTTGAATCTCTCTCTCTCTCTCTCTCTCTTTAAAATGAAATCAACATTTGGCAGAAGCCCAAATATCAATTTTCCATGCAATTTTTGGCCCTATGATGAGAGCTCGCGCCATGTGCCTAAAATTCCAGAGCCCCCGCACCATGATGGGATCGAACCCATGACCTGAGGAGACTTACAGTGACCCTGCCATCAATAAGCCAAAACTTGCGGCATACATACATTTATGAATATATTTATACATTTATATATGAATAAATACAAATTCAGATATATATATATATATATATATATATATNATATATATATATATATATATATATATATAAATGTTTGTAAAAGACGGTCTAGTCTACCTTACATCAATTATACTAATATATATACTGCTGCTCTTTTATTCTCTCTTTTACAAACATTTATATACGTAATAAAGACCGTCTTTTACAAACATTTACAAACTGCTGAAAAAACCCAAAAAAGCCTAGAATTAGGCTCTGTTTGGGGCCGCGTTTTTTGAGCGTCGCGGCCCCAAACCAGAAAGTTAAAAAAAAAATCGTGTGCTTTCCTTCCGCGGCAGCGGTCGATTGCCGCTAAAAAGGAAGAAAGCCGGCCGCGGGGTCGACCTCATGGCCTGGCTTTCTCGAGCAGTAAAGGCTACTTTGCCCCGCTGGTTTGCCCCGCTCCAAATCCCCGCTGGTTTGCCCCGCTCCAAATCCCTGCAAGTAACCCTAACCCAATTCGGGAAACCGCCGCTTATTGCTCCCTTCGCGCGAAGACGGAACCTTCTCCTCCCCCTGTTCCGAAAACAGCCGCCCTGCTCGATTGTCCCGCTCCGAAGCCGTTGCTCCCTTCGCGAAGACTCCCCTTCTCCTGTTCGGGAAATCACTCCTTGTTCGATCACCCCTCTCGATCGTCCCGCTCCGAAGCCCCTGCTCGTTGCTCCCTTCGCGAAGAATCCCCCTTCTCCTCCCCCTGCTAGGTCGGCCGCTGCTCGCCTTCCACCGTCGTCGCTCGGGTGTTTTGTGCTGATCGAAGCAGCTTGCCTCGTTCCGCCCCGCTCAAAACCGAAACTTGAAGCCGGTATATCTCCTCCCAAATTTTTATCCCATATTTTGTTGTTGTTCTTTTATTTAGACGATGAACTAGAACTGCAAAATGGATGAATAACAGTTGCAATTATAATTTAAATGATTTGGATTGCTAGCTTGATTGTGGTTTTATCCCATCTACCTTCTCCACAATATGTTTTATCCTTGATAACTCTTATTAGTTTCACAAACCTTTCATGCCTGATTCCAGTTAAAATTTGCACTCATAGACATTTCTTATATTTCTCCCAGTGATATGTTGCACAGAACTTAAGTTTGTTGTTTGAATAGTTTTTGTATAAAGACTAGTTTTTTTTTTCTCTTTCGATTGTAGCAGAGCTTCCCATTTATTGGATCATAAATTGCTTGGAATAACATTATAACCAATGTTTTCTACATTTTTAGATATTCTATATTATATTTTTGAAGTTTAGTCTAGCGGAGTGACCACCTCATTACTGTGCCAAGAGTGAACTTCAGTTCTAGAATAGCTTGAAAATATGACATATGGTTAATCGACCAAATAGTAATTGATATTTGCACAAGTTTTATTTGATTTTTTACTTTGTAATTGATTTTAATTTTATGTTTCATGGCTTTTTTTTATTTAGTCATAACATGAATAATAAATCTAAAGAGGTTGCTACACCTGCATTGTGGGAAAAAGAAACAAAAATACTTTTTTGCAATCTTTGCCTTAAAGAGATTGAACGGTGAAATAGGTCTACTACCTTTTTCAATAAAGAAGGGTGGCAAAATATTATCAGATGTTTCAAGGAATGTACAGACAGGGAGTACGACAAGCTGCAAATGAAGAACAAGTGGGACCAACTGAAGAAGGACTGGAAAATATGAAAGGAATTGAAGAGGGGATCTACGGGTCTGGGTTGGGATCCAGAGAAACGAACAGTTGATGCACCTGATGAATGGTGGGCAGACAGACTTGCGGTGAGAATTTTTTATACACTTTGTAATTTTGTATCTTCATATGTTTATTATTAATTAGGTGTTTATCAGTTTCCATGTAGGTGGTGCCCGCTGCAAAGAAGTTTTAAGTTTTCTGGAATTGAACCTGAATTTGAGGAGAAACTCGATCGCATGTTTGAAGGCGTGGTTGCAACGGGGACTTATGCATGTAGCCCAAGTGAGACAGGGTTCACTGGCAATGCCGTGAATTTGGGAACCCCCGAAGATTCAGTTGATTTCATTGACGTCCCAAGCCCGGATCAAAACGAATACGAAACAAATTCCCGTTCCAAACGTCCAAAAGTTGTTGGTAAAAGAAAATCTGGTGCTTCTTCCCTCAGAATCGAGCTATCCGAGGCGGATTCTTGTTTTAAGGCAGAATGTCAGGCTTCTCAGTCAAGCACTATCGAGGAGCCACTTGAAATCTTAAGCACTACAGCCGAAATTTATGCAGATGAAAATTTATATCTATTCGCAGCAGAATTAATAGAGGACCCGATCCGTAGAGATATCTTTGTGAAAATGCCCGCCGCCCGCAGAGTGGCATTATTCGATGTTTTTATAATCGCTCGAACATTTGAGATGTTTTATATTTTTCATCATTAGAACCTTTCTACTGCATTATCTTTTATGATCACTTAAACATTTATGTTTTTTTATTTTTTTTACTAGAATATTTTTATTGCATTATTTGTTTCTTTCTTTCTAGAGTTGTACTTGTGGACTCTGTTGTACCCTTCTAATTATATGCAAACATCTTTTTTTTATGTCTCAAACTCTCATGCACTTGTCACCCTATTTATATTTAGGGATAACGATCACCATGGATGCAAATAGAATAAAACAAATAGAGGATCACATGGACTCACGAAGACGAAATAGGAGAGGGATGTTTTCGACGGTAATATGTTTGATGCACGAGTACTACAACACGTACATTGATCGGTCGTCATGCATGACATCTTCATATATTGGCGATAAATGGGTTGGAGAGTTGCTTGCGGGACACCCAACAAGATTTTATAATATGTTTCGAATGAGAAAGACAATATTTATCGATCTCTTGGAATTACTCGTAGGAGCTCACGGTCTTCATGGATCTTCGAGGACCACTCAACGTGAGGTGCTCGCAATAACACTATTTATATTATCCCAAAATGAGTCAATGCGAGGAGCGATGGAGCGGTTTCAGCACTCATCCGAAACAATAAGCAGGTACTTCTCAATTGGTTTGAGCGCACTTGTTAGCCTGTCCTATCATGTCATTAGACCCATAGATTATAAGTTCGAGCAAACACCTGCTGAGATATCGAAGGATACGCGATATATGCCCTTCTTCAAGGTATTCTATCGAATGCAATATAGTTAATTTTGTTAAAGTTTCCAATGATATGGCGATATTAACATTAACTCAAATAGGACTGCATCGGCGCGATTGATGGAACACATGTTGACGCACGTATCCCAAATAATGATAAAGTTGCATTTATCGACCGTTGTGGTAGCCCCACCCAAAATGTCATGGTCGTTTGTGACTTCAATATGTGTTTCACTTTTGTTAAGGCTGGTTGGGAGGGCAGTGCACATGACAGTCGAGTTTTTAAATCTGCGACTTGGGATCCAAATACCAAATTTCCACATCCACCTACAGGTACGCTCCGGATTGAGATCATTGAATTACCAACTTGAATCTTAATATTAATTGTTTGTTTTATCAGGCAAATACTATTTGGTCGATGCTGGTTACCCATTGCAACGAGGGTATCTAAAGCCATTTCCTGACACGAGATATCACATACCAGATTTTGCACGTGCAAACAACCATTACACGAGGCAGAAAGGAAATGTTTAACAAAAGACATTCATCGTTACGTGGTATAATTGAGAGGACTTTTGGTGTGTGGAAAAAGCCGTAATATGCCTCTATACAATTTCTCCAAGCAGGTACAAATTGTGTTTGCTACAATGACCCTCCATAATTACATTAGAAGACATCATTCACGTAACGATATCGACTTCCATTTGGCGGAAGAGGATGACGAAAATGTGCCTGTAGAAGCTTTTGAATATCGTCTAGATCAGTCGTTCACAGAAGTGGAGAATGAGGCTTCCACCACCTGTACTGTAGACGGGGAAGGAGCAAGCGAAATGGCAGAATTGCGGGAACGGATAACTGATGCAATAGTAGGAGCATGATTGGATTAAAGTAGTGTTTATGGATGATAAATCATATTTATTTTGGATTTGAATAAACATTTATTATGGACATCATAAAAGGACCTTCTTTCAAAGTATTTGGTGCATTTCTAGTTTTCGTAATTGTATGTGACATTTTAGTGTTGATCTCAATGTATACATGTAGGACCTTCTTTCCTAAATGTAACTTTTAATCAGTTCAATTTTTTGGATCATGTGTTCTTGTGGCTCCTTATTTTAATTCTAGCCTTTTGACACTTGCTCAAATTATATTTGTTCACATTACCTGCATGGCCAATTAACCAATGTGCTTTTCTGTCAGGAGCAGAAATAGAATAGAATCATGTGTGGATAATTTTTGGTGCTTCAGTAGTTGTAAGTCGTTCTAGTCTCTTTAAATAGAGTTTGTTGAAAGCATCCATATCTTGATATACGTCTGACCAAGTTAAGTGTTTTCAGGGTTATGCGGTGTTAATTTTAATTTGGAAAAAATGGAAAACATAAATTTTAATGGTATATTTTGATCGTATGATTTATTTCTCAAATCAATGATATAAACTTATGTTTTGTTCTCAGCTCATTTACTCTTTGGCAGATCAAATTTTCTGGGCAGAAAATTTACAGTTGTACTATCCGGTTGTACACATTGCTTATGACTTGAATATTTGGAGTCATGTATTAATTGCATGTGGTCATTTTTCTTTTCCTTAATCCCTTCCCAAGCAATCGAGGAACAACTTCTTTTTGAAAGAGATCCTCATGGCAATGTTGAGGTACTTGGAGCATCACTGCCTCTGCCATTAGATGTTTAATGAAAATTTTCTTCATCTTCTTTGTTTCTTCATGACTCCAATAAAAGCATAAGCAAACGATTTGGACAGAATTTTAGCAGGATTTGTCGTCATCATGTCAATTAGCCAAAATTGAAGTGTTAGTGCCAGTATCTTCATTGTCCTTTGTTTTTTCTAAAATTGGGGTGTTTGTTTATATTTAAATTCCTATGTATTGATGTTATTAACACCTAAATTTCATCTTTTAAAAAGTGAAATATGCCTTATCATGCGTGGGTTAGTTGTAATACCATCCACCAAAAATAGCTAGGAATTGTGTTGTATGCTGTAAGATTATTGTTAATTCTGGAAGTTTATGTATCTGTTGTCTACTGCTAGGAGTTCTTATTCCACATATATTTAGCTCCTACCAAGATTTATGAGGTTTCAGGATGTTCAAACTTGATCTCATATGAAGAATTGGAGCAGCCCTTCGTCTGTTTGGAAATGTGTATTTCACTTTTAAAAAGAGGTAATAGTTCTATTTTATGTGATATTAAAGATTTGAGTGTTATGTATGTAAATATGAAACTTTGTGTGAGAAATGTAAAAACATAAGAATTGTGTGCTATGTATGTAAATGCCCATTGCATATCTAACACCTGAACTTTCCTGTTGATATTTATACGCATATCACATCAAAAACAACATCATTTTAACTTTTAAAATGGATAGGCAATGTGGTTTGTGCGTAAAAACCGAAGTTTAGGTAGCAGGCATGTAAATGCATAGAAATCGAGTGAGTATCTATGTAAATCTTCCTGTTTCTTAAATTTATTAAGGAGGCTTTCCAAGTGGATGGAGTCTATCAGATTTCATCTTCATCGGCATACATTGCATTAACACTGGATAGGACACATTGGT
>JXCR01148352.1:1802-47701 GCA_002079205.1 Phalaenopsis hybrid cultivar
ATATATATATATATATATATATATATATATTTGTTGGATCTATTTTAGGACCTAGGATCCCATATAGTTCATGATACCGTAGAATCCAACAGAAGACCAAGTATGACTATAGAATTGACATAAAACAGGAAGTGGGGATGAGAGAGATGGATGGGAATCCTCGACGGAGGCCTTCAAAAAGTATGTTGGATTCTTTACTCTCGCTTAGCTGGAAATCCACACTCTCACAAAGAAAGACACCTAAAACTTCTTACAGAGAGAGAGAGAGATAGAGAGAGAGGTAGAAGCCCCCTTCTCTCAGATCTTCCTCCTTTTTATACAAAAGAGAACATTAATTATATGATATTGAATACAATGTCCCTCTACCTTGGCAAGCTTCTATTGGCATCTTTGACGGGAAGGCTTTAATGTGGACAAGATCAACACCCGGTGCGCTTGTCCTTTGTCGTTGGCGATCTATTAGGCTTCAAAAATTGACAAGCATATTTAAGGTTGGTCAGATGTTACTTCAAGCTAGATTGAAGCCTCTGGTACTCACTTCAATTTGTAATTTTGATTCTGCCTCTTTAGCTGATCGACTTGATTCGACCACTTTGATCCATAGGACCGATTTAGGCACTTCGACGAGATGATCCAGTTTTGCCACTTAACCTGATCGGCTCAGTTTCACCACATTTGTCAGTGGTTCTGGTATCTTGATATGGTATATGCATATACATTTAGTTTCCCAACTCCATTATCTCTTCGACCTAGTTTCCTTGATTCTTACGAGAAAAATAAGGGAATGAAATCATCATCTAGTTTGGTGACACTTTGAGCCCTTCAAGGCAAAAATGGAATGTGTTTCAAGGGTGAGCTATGTTTTACACACAATTAGCTCTTTTGCTTACCCTGGGTGAAATTAGATTTTTTCTTTGTTTACTACACTACCAACATCCCGGGGACTGACCTTCTCCTAGAACCATTGTTATTGTATTTTGACTCGAAGTTGCCTAGAATTATTCTTTTAGTGGTTCAAGAGCATGTTTTTTTCCTTGGGTACTCTAGCTTGGGTGCATTAAAGGAGTTCGACCTGATCCACTCATCTTACCTGTTGAGGTTTGTTGAGGATTTTGTTTTTGTGAAAGTCTAGCCTTGATTTGACTTAGGAGAACAACATTTAGTGTGTCACAAAATAGGATTGTTCCTCCTCATTTTCCTTTGCTCTACTTTGTCATGTGTCAAATACATAAGTTAATTTTAGGAGTTTCCTAAGACATTTATTATGATATTGACTCAAAAATTTCTTTTGATTGTACTTCCTATGCTTTTATATAAGGTCATGGTGAGGGACGATTCCCCATGTATTTCCTAAGAAAGTCTTTCATCTATAGAAGTGAAGCTGCTATGTAATCTTTCATTTCAAAATGAAAATCAAGTATTCTATGGATGATATGAAAATTATTATTTGTCGTTGGGAGTAGGAATGACTTGTAAAAAAGAATTACAAATGTCATTTACAGAAAGTGGAGGAGTTGTTAAAGAGGACAAATATTTTGGAAAAGAAGTTGCTCTTACAAAAATGTTTGTTTATTTTAAACATTTCGGTGGTTGCCTCCACATCCAATGAACTTCCCCAAACTACTAGTGGTGTGATTGTAGTAGATAAATGGCCTTTGCTTATTTTTTATGGTTTTTCTTACTTCTAGATTCTTATATTTGTGGTCTGATCATGCACGGATTATGTTATGAAATCTAAGGGACAAAGTTCTGGTAGGGATGGAAGTTTGAAAATCTTTATGCTTGAAGCAACGCCCTTAATACATTGGACTGTTGAGGGTTCCTCTAAGGTAAGTAATCTTGCACATTTCTTTTATAACCTTTCCTTTCCTTTGCTAACTAACATTCCGATACACCATACAATTATATGTTTCAAATATACATTTAATGCTCATTTTTTGTACATTTTTTAGGATATTACACTTTAATGAAAGATATTTTGCATGTTTTTGGTTTCAGGTACAAGAAATGGATTTTTGAAAGATATGTAGCAAAAACGGCGCAATTTGGAGCCAAATCAAACAAAGAAGAAAAATTCTGACCTGACACATTTTGTTGGAACAAAATTGGATCTGAAACGGGGCAAAATGGAACAATTGGAGCCGCCTCAACTTTTGATTTGGCAGAAAAGCGCCCAAGCTGGCGCCATCGCGCCCAAAATGGTGTCATAGCACCAAACTAGCGCCATAGCATGCAAACTGGCACCATAGCGCTATTCACGCCGAGAAACAAATGTCATAGCTCGGATTCTAGCACCAAAGCGCTAGTAACCATTTCATATGGTTATTGCTCAATTTTGGGAGTTCTTAAGCACCATTTGCACTTAGGGAGGCGTCTTTTGGCATTTCAAACAATTGAAACTTCCAAGAACATCTAGAGGTCGTAGATAGGAGTAGAAATGTAGATTTCTACCTTTTCTGGAGAGATTGGTAAGGGATTTTGAGAGATATCTGAAATGAATTGTAGAACTTTGTGTGGACCAGCAGTAGGCTTTGTTGGAGGGATTTCTGTCTTTCTATTAAGGGAAAAAGCGAAGTATTGTGTCTTCATTACCTTATATTTGTTGTAAATAGATTTATAGTGAATTTTCTTAGATTTAAAAGAAGTTTTTTGTTATGTTATTGATACGCCTAAAAATGTTCAATTTTTTCATATGCTTTTAATGCTTATATTTGGTGATTTTCAATGAAATTACACTTTAAGGAACTGTATTTTGTATATTTTGGTTTCAGGGACATGAAATGGAGTTTTGGATAAAAAAAAAGCAAAAATAGTGCAATTTGGAGCAAAAACGAGCAAGAAAGAAAATTTTGTCTTAACTCATTTCGATATGTCTTTCTATGTTTAATCTCTTTTACACTTCTCACACATTTTTGAATAAAATCACTTTTTAAAGAAAATGTTATTTTTATGCTTATTTTGTAGGTTTATCTGTTAGAAAAGCAATACAACTGAAATAATGCGAAATAGAGCTAAAATTGAGCCAAACAAAGCAAAATGGTGGAGCTGCATAGGGTGGGCGCCGGCGGTGCTAGAACCGGCACCAACAGCGTCAGAGAGCAGAAATGATCCCGACAGAGCCCAAAACAGCGCCGATAGTGCCCAAAATGGCATCAACAGCACCCGAGACAGTTTAGACACGATTCTAGGCAAATTACTAGAATATTCAATTTATTTGTACACTTTTTGTAAGGTTGCTTGAGGCATCTCTTGGGAAATTCATCCCTACGCTATAATAGAGTGTTTTTATGTCAGAAAAAGTGGTGTGTGTGAGTGAGAAAATGTGGAGAATGTTTAGAGATCTTAGAATAGAAGTAAAAATGTAGATATCTACCTTTTTGGAGAGAATGGTGAGGGGATTTTGAGAGAATATGTAAGGGAATGTTCTAGCATTACATGGATCAGCGGGAGACTTTGTGGGAGAGATTTTCATCTTTCTTTTAAGGGGAAAAAACTAAGTATTATGTTCTTCATTATCTTATTATTTTTTAAACACTTATCCAGTGGATTTGCTTTGATTTAATGATGTTTTTTGTTGTGTTTTCTTCGTGCTTTGTGATGTGTTTCTCTTACTCTTTAATCTTTTTTGGAAATAGTGGCATGAAAAGATTATATCATTATTTTTCTTTTAATTTTTTTTTGCAATGAGTAGAATTCATGTTTAGTATTTTGACAACTCTGCTCTTAATTTACTTTTAAATCTGGCCAATTAAATTATTAAAATATGTTATGAAACATATAATCCAGGAAATGGAGTATGAGTTGTACAACAGAGTGAGAGTCACATTTAAGTTCATGAAGGAGTATTTCATTCAAGGATTAATTATAAATAAATAGGGAAATATACTTTGTTGGGTGTAGAGTTCGAGATTTCTATAGACTAAAAATCTCCAATTTGATCTTAATGTTTAAAAACTAAAGCGAGAGTTAGCCTTCAGGGGAAGGGAAGTGGGAGCTCAAGAGTGGGAGCCAGTATCCTCCTAGCCTAGCCACAGATTTAGAGACTAAACCTAAGATTAGCTAATGATTTTTAATAACACTGAATTAGGTTAGGGAATTAAAATTGCACTTATTTGGTAGATACAATATTTAATGTATCTCATTCTTTTACATTATCCAATTCGCTACATAAGAATAGTAGTTTTTAACATCTTAAAGTTCTCCAAACCAACTCATCTAAAAAGGGTTATCTTTAGAATTAATATTTACATTTAGGAATAATTACTATCCTTACATTGAACATTCACATTTAAGAGTAGTTTCTAGATAAAACATCATTTTAATAGACATTCCAAACTTTAAATACCATAAACAACTCATATTCTAACTTTTATAACCCAGGTTGGAAGAACCATCCTAATTTTAACTGGAATCACACTACTTTGGGTTGAAACCAACAATGGTCAAATAATCATGCAAATCTTAACGGAAGTTGGAATAAATAGGGGAACACAAATTATAGACCTTCATATTCACTGGACTCTAACAATGATTGACAATTTGAGGATAAGAAGATGTCTATAGAAGATGTGGTATTGCAAATGAGAAATCAGTTGCAAAGTGAAAATGCTGCAATTAGCAATATAGAGAATCAACTGGTACAAATTGCTAATTCATATAACAATATACCACAAGGAACACTTCATAGCAACAATGAGATCAACCCTATAGAGAACAATAATCAACAGGTAGAAGTTGTCCAATTAAAAAGTGGAAAAGAGTAGAGGATGTTGTTAGAAAAGAGAAAGAAATTGTGAGAGAAACAAAGAAAACTAGAAGTCCTGAAGAACATGTTTCAAAGGGTCTGGAAAAATTAATATCTCCAACTAAAATAAATTTAGAAAGACCACCACCTCCATTTTTTCAAAGACTTAAACATCAAGAGTTGGATAAACAATTTTCAAAGTTCATGGAAGTACTTAAGAAGTTTACGATAAATATTCTTTTTGCTGAAACTTTAAAACATATGCCAAGTTATGCAAAATTTATGAAGGAGATATTAAAAAAGAAAAGAAAATTTGGGGATTAAAGACAGTTGCACTAAGTGAGGAGTGCAACACTGTATTTCAAAAAAAGCTTCATAAGAAACTTAAAAGATCCTTCTAGCTTAACAATTTCTTATGTATTTGGAGAAAGATTATGTGGAAAAGTTTTATATGATTTAGGATCAAACATTAATTTGATGCCTCTATGAATATTTAGAAAGTTAGGTTTAGTCGATATTTCTCCCACTACTGTAACCCTACAGTTAACTGATCGATCTATCATTTATCCAAAAGGGGTTATAAAAGATGTGTTTGTTAAAGTAGATAAATTTATTTTTCCTATGAAATTTATTGTATTAGATATGGAGAAAGATAAAGAAAATACAATTATTTTGGGGAGACCTTTTCTTGTTACTGGATAAACTATGATAGATGTGCAAAAAGGAGAGTTGACTATGAATATTAATGACCAAGAAGTCACTTTTGATGTGTTAAAGACTATGAAATATCCAGCTGAGAGAAAAGATGATGATTGTTTTTAGATGGATGAAATTGATTATCTAAGTAAAGACCATTTCTAAAAAAGTTTTGAGAGTAAGTTAACAGATGAGATCAAACTGGACTTTCATGACGAGTCTAAAATATTGTTTTAAAAAACTGTATGTATTTTTAGAAGAGGTGTGAAATGATGGACGTTACCGAAAATAGTAAACTTTTAGTTCAATTTGTTGAAAAATCTCATGAACTTAAAATGAATGTATCTCGTACAATTTTAAAGCCTAATTATTTAGAAATTTCATCTACACCACCAGTCTTTATTTCTTCATATTCAACTCAATCACAAGATGAACCTAAATTAAATGATGAAATCAGTAAAAGATCTCCTTTGAAAGAGTTATTCAAAATCACTGAATGACATATTCTATGGTATACAGACAATATGAACGAGATTCTGATGATGAGGCAGATTATTAATGCAATTAACAGTTACCCCCCAGAGATTTTACCTAGTGACTCGGAGATAAACTCTAAGCAGATGAATGATGAGCAATATAAAGTTATCAAACAAATATTTAGAAGAGAATTCGAGGATATGTTTCAAAAGAACTTTTGGTTGAGAGATGAGGATAATGATATTGAAAGACCAATGGAAGAAATTCCTAAGGATTTAGAACGATATATAGAAAGACCATCTCCACCATTTACTCAGTTCCAAGGAGAAGAATTAGAAGTTAACTTGAAAGACAAGATTAACCTAGAAGAATTTGATCCAGAATCTAAATTATCTAGAGAGAATCTGATCTAAAACTTGGGAGATCATGAAGTATCCTATAGAGATCCATTTCTTATAAAATTTAAGGATGTTTTTTATATGAAAATTAAGAAAACCACTATAAGAATATTGGACCTAGAAATAAATATGAGGATTAAGGATATGAATCAATCTAAAAAGGAAGAGCTGAAAAAAAAATTTAAATTTGAGGACTTTATAGGAATCCCTGGATCTGGAAAAGATTGGGTGATTGATCAAGGATTACTTAAATGGAATTTTGATCCAGGTGGAATCATTTTTGAATTGATGACGTTAAACAGAGCGCTTTATGGAAGGCAACCCATATTTATCAGTGTGTTTTGATTTAGTGTGCTTGAGACTTATGATTGTTAGTGTTGCATTGTGTTTGTTTTAGTGTGGATTAATTAGTTTGATTGATGTTTGGTAGACATTTGGATTGTTTGTGGTTTGATTTACTTTTTGTGTGTCATGAGGGAGGTGATTCTTAACTTCGTATTATGGTTAGAATTATATGTTCTCTTGTAGTAGTAGGATTGATGAGTCCACTACAACTTGGGTCTAACCCGAACTTGAGTTTTAGAAGAGACATTATGAATTTATCAGTGACAATTCCATCTCAATTTTGTTACTTTCTCTTCTTTGACCTTGTTTTCATTTGGTAGAAGTAGATAACCTATTTGATGAGTAGCATGTGGATGAATTTACACTATCTTTATAATTGGTAGAGGTGCTTAATGATTGGGATAAGGTGATGCCTGGTGTTGGTGCTCAAGAACCAATATATCAGGGATAATCTTATCTTAGAGATTAGAATCTAAAAAATCTTTTATTAGTACCCAATATAGTTATGTAGTGATTCCGTTAGAAATTGGAAGTAAGTTAGTGAGATGTGATGAGTTAAAAAAAGAATTGTCCTCATCTATTATGTGTGTTTGTATTTTTGTTAAAATAATATATAGGACTTGAAGAACATTTTTATATTACAATGCTGCTACATGTTATGCTAGTTAGACTTTTTTTAGTTAATTTCATTCTGACATGTTTTGTTTAGATTTACTTTCCACTACTTGTTTTCTATCCTGATAAATAATTGTAGATGCTTATGATAGAGATTTGTGAAAAATAAAACTTCTAAACTGTTTTTCTTTCTATTTATATTTACTGCACTAAATGCTATACATGTTAAACATCAAGTTTAGGGGTAGGATGAAAAATAAAATTTTAAATTGAGTATACTTCCTTTTAGTTTAATATTATTGCAAGCATGTTTTAGGCTAGATTTACTTTCTCATGCTATCATTCTATCTTGATTATGAACGTATATGAATTTGATAGGATGTTGTAATAGTTAGTAGATTCAACTTTTACTTTTTTTTCCGGCTACATTTTACGGAATTGATTGCAAAATATTTAAAAATTTAAGTTTGGGGGGATGAAAAATTTCTTTGAAAGAATGAAACGAAATTTTATTTGTCCTCAATTAGCTATATTTTAAAAAAAAATTAATTTAACTTGACTTTTGGTATTAGAGGCTAACTTTAGAGAGCTATATTTGTGTTTCTAAATAAATAGTAGACTTAAGTAAAAGTTTTCAATAATGAAAGTTGATTCTAAAGTTGAGATATTTGGTATGAAAGAATAAGATTATGCTTTTTCTATTTAAAGTAAAGAAAATTGTATTTTTGAAATATTAAGAATCTTAGAGTTTCATGTAAGAAGAAAAGAATGAGGCTTTATGAAAAATATTCAAAGCTAATATGTATTTAAAATTGAAGGAATGTGAAAAGTTTTTCTTTAAGAAAAGGATAATGAAGTTCAAACTTATTAAAGGCTATCCAGATATAGTAATCCTCACATAAAAAAAAGAAAGGAATAAAAGTGATCCAAAATAAAAAAAAGAAAAAGAAAAGAAAAAGAAAAGAAAAGTTTGCAAGGAGAAGCTTGAGGAGATGTCTAATAAAAATTTGGCTTCACATGAATCAACTTGAGGAAGAAGGCTTTATTACTATTTTTAAACTTGTATTTGAGTATTAATATCCTTACTAATAAAGTTCTTTTTCATATGGATTTCTAAGTGACTTTAATATGACAAATTACAATTCTTCTTGAAATGAATAGAGAATCAGAAATCTTAGACTTGACTACTAGATGTTCTTATACTTTTAGTTTTGACTTAAGCTGTTAAAAATTTTTCTTAAGAAATTATTTAAGAAATTATTCTTATACTTTTTGTTTTGACTAATAAAGTTATTCTTTAAAGGAAGGTTATTTTTATGCTTATTTTGTAGGCCTATCTGTTCGGAACACAACGCAACTAAAATGGGACAAAACAGAGCTAAAACGGAGCCAAAGGAAGCAAAATGGTGGAGCTGCGCAGGGTGGGCGCCGACGGAGCCAAAACCGGCACCAATAGCGCCAGAGAATAGAAAATGACACCAAAATGGCACTGACAGTGTCCAAAAAAGTGACGACAGCACTAGAGATGGTTTGGACGCGATCCTGGTCAAATTTCTAGAAGATTTAATGTATTTGGACGCTTTTTGGAAGGTTGCTTGAGGCATCTCTTGGGAAATTCATCCCTACACTATAATAGAGTGCTTTTATGTTAGAAAAAGTGGTGTCTGTAAGTGAGAAAATGTGGAGAATGCTTAGAGATCTTAGAATAGGAGTAGAAATGTTGATTTCTACTTTTTTTGGAGAGATTGGTGAGGGGAATTTGAGAGAATCTGTAAGGGAATGATCTAGTATTGCATGGATCAGCGGGAGACTTTGTGGGAGAAATTTTCATCTTTCTTTCAAGGGGAAAAAACTAAGTATTTTGTTCTTGATTATCTTATGATTTTGTAAACACTTATCTAGTGGATTTGCTTTGATTTGATGAAGTTTTTCGTTGTGTTTTCTTCATGCATTGTGATGTGTTTCTCTTACTCTTTCTTCTTCTTTGGAAATAGTGGCATGAGAAGATTATGCCGTTATTTTCCTTTTACTTTTCTTTTTCAATGATTATGATTCTTGTTTAGGATATTAGGATGCATGCTAGGAGAAGTTTTAATTATAAATTGTTATGGTTTTTTAACTCCGCTCTTAATTTACTTTGGGATCTGACCAATTGAATTTTTAAAATATGTTGTGAAACATATGATCCAGAAAATGGAGTATGAGTTATACAATGGAGTGAGAATCACATTTAAGTCCATGAAGGAGTATTTCGTTCATGGGATTAAGTGCAAATAAATAAGGAAATATACATTATTGGGCGTATAATTGGCGATTTCTAGGGTGACAGACTAAAAATCCCCAATTTGATCTTAGTGTTTAAAAACTAAAGCTAGAGTTAGCCTTTACGGGAAGGGGAGTGGGAGCTCTGGAGTGGGAGCCAGTATCCTCCTAGCCCAGCCATGAATTTGGAGACTAAAACTAAGATTAACCAATGATTTTCTATAACACTGAATTAGGGTAGAGAATTAAAATTACTCTTATTTGACACATACAATATTTAATGTATCTCATTCCTTTACATTATCCAATTTGCTACATAAGAATAGTAGTATTTAACATCTTACAGTTCTCCAAACCAACTCATCTGAAAAGGGTTATCTTTAGAATTAGTATTTACATTTAGGAATAATTATTATCCTTATATTTAACATTCGCATTTAGGAATAGTTGCTAGATAAAACACCATTTTAATTGACATTCCAAACTAATGGCTAATAGTAGTAGAATGAAATTTGACTAAGGACATCTTTCCTCGCTTCCTCGTGGGATCGTTCTATATTACTTGAAGCGATACATGCACTTTCATAGAATCCATAGTGTGTGAACGATTTGCTATATTTCATAATATTTTAATATTGTATATTTGTTGCTAAATATAAATTGGGTAAGGTTTTTGGCCATCTTTTGAAAGCTAAATTACTGCATAATTACTGGTCGGGTCAAGCTTTTGACACCGTCTTAAGGGAATTTAATTAACATAAAACACATAGAAAAACAACATGCACTAGGGGCGTATCAGTTATCTCGATGCTTAGTAAGTAGTTTTCCTTACTCTTTCTCCTTGTGATGAGATTTAATCATTTGTGGGATTAGAATGGTTTGAATATTTCTTTTATTCCAAAATTATGATGGTACTTTCACAAGTTCTTAGTTTACTTTGCAAACTGACCACTCGCAAAGTTAAAATTTATTGCGAAACATAATTACATGGAAGGGCTATGATTTTATCAACTACTGAGTACCACACTTAACTTTATATAGAGTCATCACCATCATGCAAGGGGAGGTGCAAATAGATGTGGTGATAAGTTTTGATGGGTGTAGAATTGATGTTTCTAGGGTGACATATGATCCCATTACTGTTTAAATGCAACAGCATAACAATGTCTTTGATGATATTTTTCACTTATGTTTCCTTACTTTGAAACAAAACTAAAAACTTGATCCTAAAGAAAATTAGAATTTAGCTCTTTAATATATATATATATATATATAAAGTGAAGGAATGTGAAAAGTTTTTAACTTTAAAAANAATATAGGACTTTTTGATTAAGATCTGAATATCGAACTCAAAGGGAAAATTAGCAATATACACTATTGAACAACAAACTTTCTATTTAGAAAGACAATTACTTAAACTATAAATATTTTCACAGCAGGTAAAATTCAATTCTTTTTTTTATTTTTGATATATTGACAAAACAATAAAACTTCTTAAGATAACTTGAGTTTATGTAAAAGAAAAGTACTTGATATAAAAATATCTTTCTCCTTATCATGAATCAGTATAAGTATATGAATTCTGTTGTGGAAGTATGAAAATTGTGTTGTGCCAAATATGAGCAATGATCTTGTTAGAGATGCTATAAATAACATTGACTAATTTAAAGTTTGAATAGTTCTGAAGACCGGCTAAGCACGAAAGATACTAGCTCTCACGCTAGAGTTCCCTTGATTCCCTCCACCTAGGGGCTAACATTTCATATCAGAATCTAAAATAATAAACCAAGTTGGGGGCTTTAACCTGTCACTTTAAAGTCCTTTAACCCTATACCCTTCAAAGATTATTTCCTTATTTATTTGCTCTAAATCGTATGAATAACTTTCTCATTCATACAACCTCATGTGATTCTTTCCAATTGTTGACTGAGACAATACCAGCCCGGTTTTTTGTGTTCTCATAACAAATTTTAACATCTAGATAAGACAAATCAAGAAGTAAATGAAGTACATGGATTTAAATCATCACAACTTCTTCCAAAATTAAAGATCAATACTCTCCACAACTTCCATCCAACACTTTAATTACTTATCATTTTAAGGAGAAAGATAAAGTGAAGTACTCAGAATTCATGGAGATAACAAAACCACACTTTAGTTTAAAAGTAGAAATCATTGTCAAACCAACAAGAAGTCTTGATTTCAACAATAAGTCTCAATTAAAACCAAAAGTAGTCTAAAATAAAAGATAAAAACTTATCTCAACAATAACAAGTCTCAATTAAAATCAAAAGTAGTCTAAAACAAAAGATAAAAACTTATCTCAAGTCCTAAGTCTCAATTAAAACCAAAAGTAGTCTAAAACAAAAAGATAAAAACTTATCTCAAGTCCTCTCCCATTTCAATTAAAACCAAAAGTAGTCTAAAACAAAAGATAAAAACTTATCTCAAGTCCTCCACCAATCTTGAATTTCCTTTGAATCTGTTTAAGAACAAAAGATAAAAACTTATCTCAAATCTACCACAAACTCTTGAAGTTCCTTTGAATCTTATCTTTTACAACACTCTTAACTCTCACAATAAAACTAAAAACAAAAATGGATAAAGTAAATTTGTGGTTCCTTTGAAGTTCCTTTAGGTGTATCAACATACTAGATTCATTTATCAATTTGATTTAGAGTTTGGATCTAAGAGTCCCTACTAGGTCCTATAGAGAGGGTGCAGTGGGTAATTTGAAAGTGAGAGACCAGAATCTACTCAACACTACTACATAATTTGAAATAAAATTTAAATTAGTCAATGTTCTTTGCATACAACGAGAGGGGATAAAGAATATGTATGCTCTTATTTGTCACAAGACCACATTTTAACCTTTAAAAATTCAATTCCTATACTGTTTATGATCTCATTGTAAGGGGAAAGAGATTTTGATTATATAAGAACTTTCCAAAATTTACCTAGTCTCCTTAGATTTAGTTTTTAGCTAATTTAGTTAACTTTAATTTAATAGTAAATTAGTAAAATTTAGTAAAACCAAACTTTTCTAAAATTCCAAATTAAGACCTGATAGTAGTGTACAAGAATTAGACTAAGGGATTTCTTACCTCGCTTCTCTATGGGATCAATACTGAGGTTTTTAAAGAAATCCCTATATTGCTTGAAACGATACGTACACTTGCGTATTACCCATAGTGTGCAAACTAATTTCTAAATTTTATAACATTTTGATTTTGCACATTAGTCGCTAAATATAAATTTGTCCAAGTTTTTGGCTATCTTTTGGAAACTAAATTACTGTGTAATTGCTGGTCAGGTCAAGTTTTTAGCGTCGTTGCCTGGGAAGCTATGGTAAAAACTTTAGGAGAATTTTAGTTGAACCTATAAACTTAGATTTGGAAATTGTTGTGTCATTATCTTGTGTGTTTTTGTGAGTTTATTTTCAAGAAAAATCCAAAATACTAAAAATATTTTGATATCTGTCCTGTTAGTTAAGTCTTTAGATTTGTATGCATAGTTCATAAGCTGCGGACCTTGGATTATACGAATCGGATCTAGAAAGAACTTTTAAGAGGATTATGAATCATAAAATACTCCATGAGTTTAATGTAAAAAAGTTGGGTTAAAAAAATAATGACTATTCAGTTTTGAATTATAATGCAGTCATTTCAATAAAGTAAACCCCAAGAGGGTAGTGAATTTTCAAGAAAATATGCTTACTACTTTAACTTAAGTTACAGATATTGCAAGAAAGTTAGATCAATATATAGGAAGTTATCCTTAAGGACGCCCAGTTATTAAGTAAAATTTATTTTGACAATTGATACTAACTCTTTTGAAACTAGTCATGAGATATACAATCCTTATTTTGATTATTACAACCCAGGTTGGGAAAATCATTCAAATTTTAACTAGAATAATCATTTTAGAGAAGAAAATCAATTATGTGAAGATAATCAATTTAATCAGATATGTGATTGGAATAATCAGAGCAATTTTAACGTTGAACTTTCCTTTCCTCATATATTTAACTTCAACCCATAAAATGAAGAAAAGGAGTTATTAGAAGAGGTTGTTATTCAAATGGAGAGTCAGCTGGAGAGTCAAGGGGCCTCAATAAGGAAAATATAAAATCAACTAGGGCAGATTATTAACTCAATTAACAATCATCCTCAATTTAACTTCAACCCACAAAATGAGGAGTTATTAGTAGAAGAGGTTTTTATTCAAATAGATTGTTAGTTGAATTGTCAAGGGGCCACATTTAAAAATATAGAAAATCTACTTGGGCAGATTATTAATTCAATTAATAGTTATCCTCTAGAGATTTTACTTAATGACCCTGAGATAAATCTTGAAGAGAAAAATATTGGGCAATATAAATATATCCAAATAAGTGGTAGAAGAGAATTGGAGGATATGGTTTAACTAAACATTGAGTTGAGAGAACAGGAAAAGGAGATTGAAAAACCAATGGAAAACATTCCTATGGAATAGAAAAACCTACTTCATCAACTAAGATAAATATAGAAAGACCACCTACACCATTTCCTCAGCCTCAATGGGAAGAATTTGAAGATCACTTGAAGCAAAAAGGTAATCTAGTAGAATTTGATCCAAAATCTGAATCATCTAGAGAGAATTTGACCCAAAAATTAGAAGATCTTGACTTTACATATAGAGATCCATTTCTTATAAGTTTTAAGGATGATATTAATATGAAAATCGAGAAAACCATTGGAAGAATATTGGATCTAGAAAGAAATATGACAAAAAATAATCTGAATAAATCTGAAAAGAAGAAGCTGATTGAAAAACTAAAATTTGAGGATTTTTTAGGAATCCTTAGATCTTGAGAAGATTGGACTGTTGATCAAGGATTACTTACATGAAATTTTGATCTAGGAGGAATCATTTCTCGGGCTGACAATGTTAATCCAAATGCTTTATGGGAGGAAATCCATAGCTATCAGTGTGGTTTGACTTAGTATGCTTGAGAGTCATTAATGTTAGTGTTGTATTATGTTTTCTTTAGTGTGGATCGATTAGTTCGATTGATGATTGGTGGATGTTTGGTTTGTTAGTTATTTGATTTTGTTTTTTTTATATCACGAGGGAGGTGATTCCTTAACTTCTTATTATGGCTAGACTTGTTTATGTTCTCTTATAGTAGTTGGATTGGCGAGTTCACTATAACTCAGGTCTTAATTGAAAATGAGTTTTACATGAGAAATTTTGAGTTTGGACAATGACAATTCCATTTTAATTTTATTACTTCCTTTCTATGACCTTTCTCCGATGCTTATTCCCACAATATCCATTCTGTTCCCCAGCGAGAGTATCTGTTATTCCCCAGTAGAACAAAATTTTCACTCAATTCTACAATTTGTTCTAGGTCTGTTGACTTAGAAATCTGCGTTGGTTTTGTTGATACCATCGGTCAATGCTAATACGTGCAGTGTGCTTGCCTAGCACACCACACATATTGAGGGTCCATTTGTTGACCTCACTTTTGGTTGAGGTTTAGTATTTCCTGTTTAGTAGCCCAGAGTCTAGCCGTAAGACTTTTCTGCTGACTATTCCTAGAGAAATAGAAAAGTAACCCTCACCATTAGAAACTGTAAACCATTCTTTGCTCAACTTGAAGTTCCATCTATTGGTACTAACCTCTAGCACTTACTAGGCAGGGACAATATAGGGGAGCTTAAGGGGAGTCTCCATAGGACTGCTTGGCCTTAGGGTTGACCCTAGATATTAGTCTGGAGCTAGTTCACTCACTTTCACTCACATTCACTCAGAACCCTAAACTGAACTTATTGACTTTGATCCCTTGATCCTTTGGGAGACTCATGTAGATGGTCCCCTAGACCCACTAGCCCTAGGCTAGGATTTGCCTAAGATCAGTACATAGAGGACCCATATAGAAATTCCATTGATATATGGCTCACATAGGGTGGTTGACACCTTAATTTGACCTAAATACCAACCTTAGCCTTTTGCCCCCCCAAACCTACCCAAGTTACCTAAACACCCTCAAACCCAAAATTTAACAAAAATTCCCAATTTCACCCAAACTACCCAAATTTGTTCAAAAATCATTTCAGATCATTTCAAACTACCCAAATTACCCAAAACCACAATTACTTGCCAAACTTACCAAAATACCCCAAAATTTGCCAAAATTACAAAAATACCCTTGGTGGCCCAAACTTTTCCAAAACGTTAAAAATCATTTTGAATGTCATCAAAACAAATTTTAACTCTTCCATTGAACCCAATCTGACCAATTTGACCAATTTTGACCAAAAGCCCCAAATTACCTCTAAAGACCGAAAACCCAATTTGGAGGTTTGTTGGACCCAAACGAAGCTACCACAACCATCTGATTGAGGCCTTCCATCTCAGAAGAAGGTATTAAGCTCTAACCCTAGCCCAAGCTTCTTTTGATTCTCCATGTGTAATGGCTTGATTTCATGCTTGATAAACCGTATAGACATGTTCGTCTTAAGTAGATGAAGGTTTAGAAATAAACCCCTTGATTGAGTCTAGGTGAACATATTAAGGTTTTAGTGTGAAAGGCTTAGGGGTTAGGTCACTTGAGAACGATGACTGAGAGCCGTCTGATCGCTCGTGTATCGGATGGACAGAGGAGATCAAGCCGAATGGAGTCTTGGTGCATGAACCGCAGGCCGCGTGGCAGCCGAGGTGTGTGGTGGCGTCAAATGGCAGAGCGCCGCGTGTAAAGCTTGGAACAGATGAGGTTGAGGTGGCGCCGCGTGGATAAGTAGATAAATGGGGGGATTTTTTATTTATTTTAATGCCTGATCTTTGAAAAATCATAACTTTGCGTAGAAAAATCATAAAAATAAGAGGAAAATTTGCGAAGTGTATGTTTTTTAATTAATTAAATACTCTATGAGGTATTTTAATTTATTATGATTAAATACTAATCACCATGGCTTGAAATTTATCGGGTTGATTCCCCATGACAGAGAGCATCATCTCTGATTTTTTCCAAAGTCAGAGAGCACCTCTGTGCTTGTAACCTTAATTTTCAAGCCTAAATGACTATTTTTGACATTATTTATTTATATAAATTAAAATATTCCTCAAAAAAATATGGGATCAATTTTATTAGGTTTCCTGTGGTGAGAGCAGCTTAGGAAAAATATTGTGATGGTTTGAATAATTTTGTGTTTCTATTATTAATTAAATATTTTTACTTTATATAATTTTTCTAAATTAAATATAAATCAAAATTTGACAAAATCAATTCCACATTATTCTAAAAAATCATTTCAACCCACTCTAAAAATTTCAAATTTATTTAAGTTGATTTGGCCATTAAAATGGAGTTTGAAGTAAAAAATATTATTTTTGCACAAAATAAATTATATTAAATTAAATAAGCTTAGAAATATTATGAAAAATAGTTTTTTCAAGTTCCTTATGATTAGGGGAATTTAATAATAATAAAATCTATTTTTTTAATACACTTTATTTTTAAAGTATATTTTAAATTAAAAATAATTAAAATAATCAAAATTTTTAAAAATACAAAAAAATTCAAAATGTGTGAATCTGTTCTCTGATCACTTGGGATTCTATAAAATATTTTTCGTGGTTTTTATAAATTTAAAATGAATTTCTAAAGGCCTAAAATGTATTTTTCTTATTTTTCATTAAAATAGTTACAATAAATTAAAATAAATCATAAAAATATTAAAATTTGTTCCTCTAAGTTTCTTGGACTTATGAGGGTTTAATAAAAATTTAAAGGTGATTTTTGAAGATTAAAACATATTTTTGTATTTAAATAATCATTAAAAATGACCATTAGATAGTTATAATAAATACAATATTATTTAAAAAAATCATAAAATTTTGTCTAAGTATTCTTCTAACTTAAGAAAACCTCCAATAATTTTTCCATAAATTAAAACTTGATTTTGATTAATTAAATAAATTAACATTGAAAATCCCATTTTTGGGTTAAAATAATTATTTTAAATTAAATCAAAATTTGAAAAATCAAATCTCCTCTTTGATATTTTAATTAATCCATGGATGGGATACCCAAAGATTTTCAAGTTTATTTGAATTTTGCTTGAAGAACTATAAGATGAAAAGGTCCAAAGGGCAAAGAGGTAATTTTAGATTTTGGCGCCTTAATCAAAATTTAGGATTAACCATTGGGGATGGGTAATTTTGATCCTTCATAAATGCATTAGATGATTGAAATGCAATGGGTTAAAGGTAAAGACTCACTTACCACCTTTTCATAACATCAACAAAATCATAATTTCCCTAATCTTCATGACTTGGAAGTCAATTAAAATCAAATGATTCTTAAGTGATGGGCTTATAAGATGAGGATGATAATTCACTTTTTTTAAGCCTAAAATTGATATAATCTTTCAATAAGAATAAATAACACTTAAACCAAAATTTTAATCACCACCAATTACCCCGTTATGATTATTAAGGGCTTGGTAGTGACCTAGGCTCAATATCTAAACTCAATTGACTGGATCTAGAAGATAATATGATTGGGGACTAACACCTCTTAAGGAATCCATGCCCATTTGTGATGAGCCCCAAATCTTTAATGACTTGAGCTTGCCTCGGGGGCATTCATCCATTAAAGTCTTAAGTAAAGCGTGAAATTGACTGAGTATCATACTCTTGGGATAATTGAATTATCAAGTTTCACTAGGCAACGTGGTAGCGACACTCTAAACTTGGATGATTAATGAAACAATATGATGAGTTCAAAAAGGAACTCAAAATGATTCAAGAGATCTTCAAAGTAATTCTGGGTCAAACCCCGAGCACTTTGAAATCTTTTGGATATTTTGAAGGACAAGTTGAACTTACCATATTTTGTTCTAGAACCATCTCCTAAGAACTTCATAGGCTCAATAGAATCATACTTTGGTGTTGGATAGCTAAACCTTCACTACTCCTGCAACTTAAATTCTATGCAAAATTATATTCATGTCTTGTCAGAAATAACCTTTCAGATGGAGGAACGAGAAGAACCAACAGGTACACTTTTAAATTATTGTATTTACCTTTTCTATACTTCTTGCTTCAAATTTGCATCTTAAAAAACGATGTCACCCTACATGTGAGAACCAAAACTATTAGTATAGCCACAAAACTAAAACAAAAATTTAAAAATCAAACTAGATAAAATTCACAGCCACAATATTCAAAATATAAAACAGCTCAAAATTTAATCACAAACATCACAAAACAAAAATTGCAACTAAATTAATATGTCTCTATCGAATGATCGGGAATCCCTCAGAGGAGGTAACCTATGGTTGCTAAAGAGGCTTCCCAAGGTCTAAATGAAAGTATGGAACTCATTAGGTTGAGTTTAGTAAATTCATTTGAACTAAGTGAATCCGAAAGAAAATAATGGTACCGGAACAAGAGAATCATAGAATCCTAACTGGTGTCGCTCTAATCAACTTTAATATGCCCCATAATATTTAAATAATCATGACCCTCAGAAACATTTGATTTGACATCATGACTCGGCACATTAGAAAACTTAAACTTGCTACGACGAGTAACTTGGAGCTAGCACTATGGGCAGCACGACCATCTTCAGTAGCAAAACATGTTTACATCAGCTCAACCATTCCTTAGAATTAAACAACAAGCCATAGGATTTCGAGGTTATCCGCCTAGTGCGACATAAATCTTCAATCTTATCCTTAGGTATTTATATAGCCCTACTATATAATGTAAGCCCTAACCTGTTTTAAGACTCTAATGTTGTCATTTTTCATGACCTAAATCCTCATATCTTTCAGGCTATTTGTGTGATCATTTCATACGAATGTAAGCCCTAACTAAAAAAAATTGCAGGATGAAACATTTAAATAATTTCTCTCCAAAACTGAAGCCGAACAGTAGGACAGCTTGGGAAGTCAATGAGGTTCTCCTCAAAATCTGTGACATCTCCTAGTTCTTCTTCCTTTGGATTCCAAAATAAAATGCTCCCAATTTGAGTCATTCTCATTTCACGCCTCTTTGTCCGATCTCTTTAAAAATTCATATCTTTTGAAACTCTTTGAAGACAATATCCCCTGATTTTTATCGAGAGTTTTCTTAAACGACTTCTGTCATTTAAGATGTAATTAACTATAGGGGCTTGCCCTTATAGGAAGCTTTTCCAGACCTAGCTTAATATAAAACCTATTTAATTCATCGTAATAATAAAAATGGTTTCGCAGACTAAACGAATGTCATATATTTCTTAGTTTATTTGATCGAGCCTCACCTTCAAGTCTTGTGTTTATCTTTCGGGATAAACACATGGCTTGAGGTGTAGTGCTCTTTCATCTAAACTTTGAAAGATATCAAATCAGTTTGATTTCCTATTTTTCTAAAACTTATATATGTATATTTATGTAAATTAAATGCCTTTCCAAAGCGGGTGACGAGATTCCGATTCTGGCTACCACGGCTTCCAACGGGTAACTCCTCAACCAAAATTGTGTCGACATTACTCAAACTCAAAAAAGAAGAAGAAATGATGATTGCAGTTGCTGACATCAACAAAGACTTGCGTAAACCATTAATAGAATATTTGCAAATTGGAAAGCTACCAGAAGACAAGTCTAAGATGTAACACATGACAAAAAGAGCTATGTTATGTGCTCTAGTGGGTGATGTCCTCTATAGAAGAACATTCTATCAGATGTGGCTGCGATGTCAAAATATTGTCAAAGAATTACATGCTGGATTGCATTGTGCTCACCAGTGAGGGCCAAAAATAAAATTGAAGATTAACAGACTCATGTATTATTAGCCTACAATGATATTTGATTGCATGGATACCGCCAAAAGATGTCACCTTTGCCAAGTGCATGGGGTGGTCATACACCAACCTCCAAATGTGTTACACCCAACTATTGCCTTATGGCCATTCGAGTATTGGGGCACAGACATAATGGGTCCAATAGACCCTTCATTCTCTAAGTGACATAGATTTATGCTTGTTGCTACGGATTACTTCTTCGAGTGGGCAGACACAGTACCATTACGAGAGGCTATAACATAGCACGTTCTTCAATTTTTTCAAGAGTCAAATCGTTTACCATTTTGGTACATCGCGCAGAGTGATTTTTGATAATGAGACAATATTCAAGAGAAAAAAATATCAAAAACTTCATCAGAAGACATGAGATGGACTGGAGGTACTCTACAATTACTATCCTAAGGCAGATGGACTGGTTGAGGCCTTCAACAAAACACTGGTACATATTTTGAAGAAAATATTGGACGAAAACGAAAGAGATGGCATACTAAACTATTTGAAGCTTTGTGGGTCTACCGAACGACCTTCAAAACAAAAGACATTGCTCAAAATGACATTTTGAGATTTTGATTCATTTTGGGTTATTTATTTGGTCAAGCATCTGTGACTGACTCCAAAATTTTGTAATAAATCAACCCCAATAAAATGAAAATTTTTGAATTTTTTCTTGAACTTGTTTTTAAATATCAACCAATGAAAATTAAATTTAAAAATATATCTTGATAATTAAATGTGATAATGATAATAAGAGAAAAAAAATGATAAGATTTATTTAGTTTATTTCTCTCATTTTCTAGGTTTCTTACTGTTTGCTTGCGTAGCGCGACTATCATTTTCTGCACCAATTTCTTCACATTCTCCCAGAGTTTCACACTTTACACAAAATCCTACAAATTTTCTCCACCAATGTCAATATTTACATGTCACATATCTATGGGTTCAACACCACAAACTCTCTACACTATTTTTAGTACCAAGATTCAATATATTTTTCTGCTACCCCTTGGGTTGGATGTGAGTCACAACGCTTTCCTCCCAAACGAAGAAGATATTTCTCTTATCACCATTTGGGTTGGATATAAGTCCTAAAGCTTTTCTATCTAATATGACTCAAATATTTGAGATAGGTTTAAGAAGAACTTAAATGGAGTAAGGCATCCTATTCTCATCCTTTGAAATTGGTTTAAGGCCACCTTAAATGGAGTAAGGCATCCAATTCTCTACCCAAATCTTTGAGATAGGTTTAAGAACACCTTAAATGGAGTAAGACGTCCTATTCTCATCCTTTGAGATCAGTTTAAGACCACCTTAAATGGATTAAGGCATTTGAAACTCTACCTTAATCTTCGAGATAGGTTCAAGATCACCTTAAATGGAGTAATGCCTCCTATTCTCATACTTGAGATTGGTTTAAGACCATCTTAAATGGAGTAAGACATCTAATTCTCTACCCTAATCTTTGAGATAGGTTTAAGACCACCTTAAATGGAGTAAGGCATCCTATTCTCATCCTTTGAGATTGGTTTAAGATCATCTTAAATGGAGTAATGCATCTGATTCTATACTCATATCTTTGAGATAGGTTTAAGACCACCTTAATTGGAGTAATGCATCATATTCCCATCTTTGAGATAGGTTTAAGACCACCTTAAATGGAGTAAGGCATCCTATTCTCATCCCTTAAGATTGGTTTAATACCACCTTAAATGGAGTAAGGAATTCAATTATCTTTATGGGTTTGATAACTAAATTTCAACTCCCATCTCGGAGTCAGTACCTAAATTCTGATTCCCTCCTTTTGAGGTCGATACCTAAATTCTGATTCTATTTTTGGGGTAAGATTAGACGTCCTATTCCCATCCTCACATTAGGGGTAGGCTTAAACATCCTATTCCCATCTGCACATTTAGGGTAGGCTTAAACATCCTTTTCCCATCCGCATATTTGGGGTAGGCTTAGACGTCTTATTCCCATCCTCACATTAAGGGTAAGCTTAGACGTCCTATTCCCATCCTCACATTTGGGGTAGGCTTTGACCTCCTATTCCCATCCTTACACTCAGATTAGACTTTGACACCTTATTCCCTTTTCTACACTTATGTTTTCCACTCAATCTGGTTTCCTCGCGCATTAATTTCATCTCCTTGAAATTTTAATTTGAAATCCAAACTTTCTTTGATATATTCAATTTGAATCTAGTCTTCGCTGGGACTACTAGTTTGCCTGACGATTGTCCCCGAAATCTCCTTTCTTTTCCCAGTGAGAGTATTTGTTAATCCCCAATGGAAACAACTGTCAATCAATTCTACCTTAGTTCTAGGTCTGTTGACTTAGAAGTCTGTGTTGGTTTTGTTGATCTCGTCGGTCAACGCAAATATGTGTGGTGTGCTTGTCCGACATACCACACCTATTGGGGATCCATTTGTTGACCTCACTTTTGGTTGAGGTTTATTTTCCACTTTAGTAGCCTAGGGTTTAGCCATAGGACTTTCCCTTTGACTATTCCTAGAGGACTAGAAAATGAACCCTCACCATTAAAAATTCTAAACTCTTCTTTCCTCAACTTGAAGTTCCACATATTGGTCAGGACCTCTAGAACTTGGTAGGTGAAGTCAATATGAGGGAGCTCAAGGGTAGTCCCCATAGATTTGCTTGGCCTTAGGGTTGCCCTGGGTGTTGTTCTGGAGCTAGTTCACTCACTTACACTTACTTTCACCCATATTCACTCACAACCCTAAACCCAAGCTTGTTGACTTTGATCCCTTGATCTTTTGGGAGACTCATGTAGATGGTCCCCTAGACGCACTAGCCCTAGGCTAGGTCTAGTCAATACCAATATATAAAGGACCAAAAGTAGAGGATACCATTGGTCCATGGCTCAAATAGGGTGGTTGGCACCGCACTTTCACCAAAATACCAAACTTAGCATTTTGCTCTCAAATGTACCCAACTTACCAAAATACCCTCAAACCCTAAATTTGACCAAAAGTCCCAAAATTATCCAAACTACCCAAGTTTGTCCAAAAATCATTTAAAATCATTTGAAACCACCCATATTGCCCAAAACTTTCTAAAATTCCCAAAATTACTAAAATACCCATCATTTGGCCAAAATTACCAAAATTCCCTTGGTGGACCAAACTTTGCCAAAACCCTCAAAATCACTTCAAGTATCCCCAAAATCAGTTTGGACCCTTCAATTAAACCCAATTTGATCAATTTGACCAACTTTGACCAAAAGCCCCAAATTTCCCTTAAAGGCCCAATCTCCCTAAATTCACCCAAAATATCCATCAATTTGGCCCCAATTTTCCCCTAATTTCAATTCTAAATTTAAATTCATCATGATCAAACTCAATTCAAACAAAATTAAAGTCCAATTGACCCACATTTCAGTCTAATTTCAACCAAAATAAAAAATCCCCAATTTGGCTCAACCAAAATCTCACTTAATTGAACCCCAAATATATCAAATTGCCTCAAGTTTGCATCATAAATCTTCATAAAACTTAACCACATCAAATTGGTCCCTCAAATGGTCTTGATAAAGCCTTAATTCCACTAAATTTTAACTTGAACCAAAACCCCCAATTTTGCCATGTCTCCAAATGTGACCAAATTGAATGGCCAAATCCCAAAATTGACACCCAATTGATGTTGGGAACTCTTCATCACATCCCTCTAGACCATTTTGAACCCTCAATTTGGACTTAAACCAACTCTAGCCAAAACTAAACTGAAGTCTAACCCAACATTCCCAAATTGATCAAATGGCCAAAATCCTTCAAACTGACCCTCCAAATCAATTCAAAATCACTCCAAATCTTTTCCAAACTCTTTGTGACAATCATCTATATAATCTTGATCAGTAAATTGAGTCCAATGTCATGGATAACCTAACCCAAACCCAACTTTAAGCCAATTTGACCCAAATTGAACCTATGCACAAAAATTGACTAAGTCATGCCAAAATGACCAAATTAATGACACCACAACCACCAAATGGAACCTAGTGACTAGGCTAAACCCAACTAGCCCACACTATGGAAGCCATGGACCAATGGTCCCTTGATTTAGGGGATTTTATACTTTTTTGGCCCCAAACCAAGAAATCCTTACCGTCATACCAAACCATTAGGGGTTAATCATCATAAACCCTCTCCTGGCTCCTCTGACTTCTCTGACCACCACCCCTGGCCCAGCCAGTCAGCCTAGTGGCCGGAAAACCCTAAAACTGAGAGCTAGCCCCCTTGAATCAAAACCCATTACACTCATCCTAGCTAGCCAACTCCAATTGGCTTTGACACATTTCAACCCTCCACATAAGCCATTAATTGAACCCAAATTGAAGCCCTAAGCTCCACCCCAAGCCCCTCTATTTAAGCCACCTCCTCCATGGCCAAAGAAAAGAATTAATTAATTTCCTTGGGGAGACTCTTTCCAATTGCTTCCACACCCACCACTTTCCCCCTCTAGATTCCCCTGTGAGAGCTCAATATTGAGTTTAAAATTTAGGGAAAACCAGGGCACTTTCTATCACAACTCTACAATGCACTAAAATTCAATTAACTTTGCACACACTATCCCCTAAGTGAGAGAACTTGATTCCTTATAGAAGCCCCATTACAGAGAGCCTCTAACCAAGCTCTAGGCCATATATATATATATATATATATATATATATATATATATATATATATATATATATATNTAAATAAATTTTTATATACATAATAAATATTCATAAAATTAAATATTATAAATTATAATTAATTAATTTTTCTAAAAAATAAATTATCATATTTTACAAAATCAAATCCTATAAATCATAATATATAACAAATTATTACTAATAATATTTCAGTAATAGTTATATAAGTATTACATATTTATATAATAGTATAATATAAGTTGCATAATTAAAATATTTCAATATATATATAACATAATGAAAAAAACCCTAACCGGCCTCCCCATTCCCGTCTCGAAACTTCTAGCGTTCGGATGCCTCTTCGAGTCTCCCTCTTGCGACTCTACTCCTCTGAAATTCCCCTCAGCCGCGACAACTTAGAGTTTGCCGTCTTTGTTCGTCATCTAATCTCTACTTCTACTTCTCCTTGGATAGGCAGTGTTGGCTCGATTGCACGACATTCTTGCTTGATTGCTTGATATTCTTGCACAGTTGCTTGTTTGGATACATAGGTGTTATCTTTGAGTATTTTTTCTGTAATATTTCATATTTACCTTTGGGTATGTATCTTGTCTTAAACTTTTTTAAATTTCTTTAGATTTTTTGAGTGAAACATAGCTTTGTAGGGTTTTCACAGTGAAATCTCGCATATTGGATTCATATATGTTATTTTCTTGTTAAAGATAATTTATTTATTTTTCATCTGTAAGTTAGGTATGCACCATCACATATCTTTTTCTTAGTTTTATATTTTTTTTCATCTGTAAGTTAGGTAATTTATTTATGGAGTAGCTGCCTAGTTATGTTAGTCAAGGATAATCACATATGCCTACATAAGAAGACCAATTATGGGCTTAAAAAAGCCCTAGGGTTGGTTTGAAAAGCCTACAAAAAAAGCTCTAGGGTTGATAGTTCATTCGTTGCTGGAGTTATGAGCCAACAATTGCAGATTCCAAAGTAGAAGCATTGGGGTACTGCACTTCACATTTTGAGTTATATCAAAAAATGCTCATATAAAAAAGATATTTATATACTAGAGTAAGCACTTAGTCTTGGAAGCATTCTTTGGTGCTAACTATGTTGGACATTATATTTTCATTGGAAGTAAGTTTGTCGTTTATAAAAGTAAGTATCAACTTGTTATGTCAAGATCCAGTGTTACCCTCTTAGGACACTTTCATTTTTTTGTTACATAGCCTATGGTTTTGTGCAATAATAATTATGCAACCATGTACATTTACAACAACCAAGTGTTTCACTAAAAAGGAAATGTTGAGGCTAATTTATATTTTCAGATTGATGGGGAGTATTAGTGTGCACAATTTTCTTTGGGTTGTGCAATCTATTCTCTTTTAAATCCATTATCACAGCTTTAGAGGAGCTTGATAAAGGATTACCCATGCCCTGCTGTCTTTTTATTCATATCTTCAAGTGAATTATTCTTTTTAGTCATGGTATGGATAAAATTGTTTATCTGAATCTTTTATGTGAAAGGTTGTGTTTACGCATTTTGACTTGATAATATGTCTAAAGAGATGCTAATTATTTGTTTTTGATTTTATTTAGAGTGCAAATATGTCTGAACTAAATCTTTCACAATTTGAATCATCAAGCTATAAATTGTTTGTTGTACCTGAATCTGATAATAGCAACGAAAATGTCAATTTTACTTTGCAAAGTACAGAGCCAGAAGAAGTTCCTCATGTTTTTATTGATAATAACATTGAAGAAGTCGCTACTAAGAAGGGCAGGAAGAGAAAGTCCATAGTGTGGGAGTATTTTGTGGAGGCAACATTTCCAATTAAGGGGGTCCCAACTTCTTTTTGGCAATGCATATATTGTCGATCAAAATTTTGAAAATCTAAAACAGGAACTACTTCTCAACTTCTACGTCATATTAGGGAATGAAGACAAATCAAAGCTAAAAAAGCAAGGAAAGCAGTGATATTTCTGAAAAAGGCAAAAAAATATTAAATTTTATGCCACTTGATGTTGATGCAGACATTGAGATCCCAATATTTCATGATTAAAAAAGCTACGATACACATAAGGTGAGATCCCACTATTCTTATCTTTTTAAGATAAGAATATAAAAAAATATTTTAAGATGATTCTTCTTACTCTTAATTTTGGAAGTCAACACAAGTTTGCAACCATTTTAAGATAAAAATATAAAACGTTGCATATCTATGTTTATTCAATGATGTGCTTTGATTTGAAAACAGAACATTGGGTATGCAAGCTTGCAAATCGTGAACCACAAAATGGTCTTTGTAAGTACTTGCAAGCATTGGTTAATTTCTAATTGATGAGCTAACTACATCTTCATGTAAATAAAATGAGGCTAAATATTTAGCAGATTCTAGCTTCGTTCCACCTATAGCTTACACGCTCATGTGAAGTAACCAAAGGAAAATATGTTGAGATTTTCATACATATTTTATACTGATTATGATGATACTGCACTTTAAAAAAAGTTATTTTTGATGTTTTGTTGCGAGTATGATGAATTATGAACATTGGAGCAAAAAAAAAATGAAAAAAGGAACGAATTTGAAGCGAAAATGACCAAAATATGAAGGTTTGAACTAGGGCGGCGACGGCGAGCCCAACGGCGCCGACGACGAGATTTTCCCGAGACTCCAGATTAAATAAATTAGAAGGCCCACCGACGGCGCCCTCGAGGCCGCCAACGACGAGATCGGCGGTTAATTCAAAAGGTGCATTGAATGTGGACGATTTTTTGTGGGATGATTAGACAACTCTTAGAAAACTCTTCTNCGTCGTCTCCCCTCTTCATGTAGAAAACGTCTCTCCCTTGCGGATGACTTCGGGCCTTTTTCACACATACCATCTAATTTCTATGAATTTACATATCCAATGTTAGGTGTAAATATGAAAGTTAAGGCCTTAGATATGTAAATACATAAGAATTATGTACTATGTTTGTAGGTTGTCAAAAAAGCCCATTCTTGAATAACTTGTGTTCGACTTCTTAAGTAATTTGTGTTCAATTCGTTCGTTAAATAAATGAGCTGAACACAAACAACTCTTTGTTAATCATGTTCGGCTTGTTTTAGCTTGAAATAAAAAAGAAATTATATATATACATATTTTTTTTCTTTTAAGTTTAAATCATAAGAGCTAGTATGATCATGTGATTCTTTGTCTTCTTTTGCACAATATATTCAATATCTTAAATATAGTTTTCTAAATTAATTTTAACAAATCAATTTCAAATCGAACACCAATCAAGCCTAAACCTGCTTGATATTTTGCAGTCCTGAATTATGTAAATGTCCCCTTATATTTTCTATGATGATTATGTCGCAGTGGATATTTGGGTTCTTCAGCTTCTGGTTTCCAGGAGCGCCGCCGATGATGAGAGCGACGCTAGTTCCGCTGCACTCAACGGCAGGGCTGGCCATCTTTTTGACCGCGATTTGCACTGTGGAAACTGGGCTAATGGAGAAAGGGGCCGGTAGCCCAAGCCCAGGTTCTGAGACGTTACTTATCAACTTCGCAGGCCTTATTATTCTACTGTTCGGCCTGTTTGTCTGCCTCTCTACGGCCCTTCCCAGAATCATGCCCTTTTAGAATAGTACAAGTCCCTTTATATTTCTTCTGGGGATGGGCAAGACCCTTATAAATGCAATATTGTATATTTGTTCGTTAATGGTTGTTTTAAATAAGAAGATTATATATATATATATATATATATATATATATATATATATATATATATATATATATATATATANACGATGACATGGATGGTGCTGGACTTCAGCTCTTTCTCAAAGCCTCAAGTTCTCTCTTAAGGCTCAAGCCCCCCCTCATGAGGTTCTCTCTTAAGGCTCAAGCCCCCTCTCATGAGTGGTGTGACTCTATTTATAGTGTTTTGGGTGCAATTATTGCACAAATATGAATCACTTTAATTGGACTGTCCGTAGTGCTTTCTTTGATGCCTTAATCATGTCGGAATTGAGTGCTCTTAGTCTCGTTAGATTCATCTTGCTGAGACGCTCAATTCAACTATGAATCGTCGGATTCAACATCCGTTTGACCTTCTAAATGTATCTAAAAATCTTTTAATAATGATTTAATAACTTAATCTAAGCTTAATTTGACTCAGATTAGACTAATTTTGATATCATTGGATCCGTTTCATTGAATTGGTAAGTTTGTCTATAAATTTGCTTAAATCATAGCTCTAGATGATTCATAATTAAAGTTTGAATATTTATTACTCAAAATATTACATCGAGATTATGTCTTAAGCTTTGTGTTGGATGAAGAAAATCTATTGGTGGCATATCGCTAGTGGTGGAACCAAAGTTTAAGGATACACGCGCGATGAAATAAAAAAAAAAATAATAATGAGGTGAAAAATATTTAAGTTTATAGCTTTTACTTTCGTAAGAAAATGTAAATCAATTATTAAAGTTATCGTTAAATTAAAATGCACTTAATATTAGATTATAATTAACTATTTCAATTTAAAGAGTGAATTTTTAATTATAAAGGAACAAGAATCTTCAACGGGAAAAAGGGCAAGTCGTAGAACTCCATAAACTATCACCGAATCGGGGTCGGACAATGAAAGAAAATTTATTTTTTTATTTTGTATATTAATAGTCTGTACAGTAAGTTAACGGGTACGACACTAAGCGAGCCAACTTTTTCCAGGTTAAAAGACAACGGGACCAGCTGGACGGCCATGACGAGCGATTATACATATGTACATATGCATGATACCTCATCATTAAATTTGTTATTCTACACGAATTTCGAGTGATCTTAAAAATATTTTTAAATAAGAAATATTCAAATTTCAATTAAAAATCATACCGAGTTTCGATTTTTGCAAGCTGATCGGGCCGACAAGAATAATAGAATAACATCAAAGCTGGTCCAATCAGAGTTTGATTAAACCGGGATTGAGGCTGTAAACCATTTTTAAAAGCTTCGAGTGTGTAATTTGAAGGTAAAATAGATTTCAAATCTGATTAGTTTATAGTTTAATCGAGCATCTAAATGAGATGAATCCAACGAGTTCAAGATCATTCGATCTCGACATTATTAAGGCACTTAAATGCACACAAATACTATCTTATTGAAAAAATCTCTTCAGGCCGTCTGATGGAGTGATTTAGATTTTTTTTCTTTTTTTGCAGCACGGCCCCTCCAAGATTCTATAAATAGAGTTCTACCCTCTTCATGAAAGGAGACCTAGACCTTAAACGTGAAAAAGCTCGGAGCTTGCAGGAGAAGTAATTGAGGTCCAATGCTCTACATCGAAGGTCTAGCGAAAGCAACTCGCTGCTACAACTGTCAATCAACATCAAACACCGCTTTTCAGACGGTTTTGACCACTATTGGCCAACCTCTGCTCGTTGCAATGAAGCCCCTTATGGAGCAGCGACATACATTGCAGAGTAACGAGGCACGTGCAGATGTCGAACTGACCATCTCGATGGAACGAACCCAATGATACCAAAATTGCTCCAATCAAAGTTTGATCAAGCCCAGATCTTGCCATTGAACCATATTTGGAGGATTTGTGTGGTTAATTGGAGGGTTAAATGAGCTTCAAATTTGACGTGCCTATAGTCAAATTAGGTGTCTCCATAAGAGAAATCCAACAAACTATGAACACTCGATTTTGAGGTTAATAAGGCTCTCATATCATAAAAAAAAATCCTTTGTGATTTAGAGGAATCCACGTTAGTTGTTTGATCGAGTGGTTATGGAAGTTATTTGTTGAATGAACAAAATATCCCCTCTTGGAGCCCATAAATATACCCCCTTTCTTTACTTGAGGGGCGAAAAAAGAATGAATCAAATTTTAATGTTGTCATGAACTGAAGATGATAACTTACGGCCCTTATAACCACCGACTACAATCCACCACCACCCGCTAGCTACTGTCAAACACCGTTGGTTGCCTCTTGCTTGCCGCTGTCGATGAACTCTATTGTATAACAACACATCCCTGAATGCTTTCATTGGCGAATACATTTATAAAATGGTGCCATGAAGTATCATGCATACAAAGTAGTGAATTACACCATATTGAAAATCCATCGATAACTTCCCTTGACAGATACTTTCAACTTCCATACTTAAAATGTTATGACTCTCTTCAGAATCCTCAAGTGTTTTGTACATTGTGCACGGGCAAACATTATAGTTGGTGTAGCGTTGTAAACCTTCATTCTCAATTACGGGATAAAAGTGTATCTTTATAATAACATATTTTTATTGGAATACTTTTTCCACGTATAAAAAATCAAGGTGTTTTCTCCTACTTCTTTTTAATCACACGTGAGTGTGTTGTGTTAGATTTTATACAACAATGAGACATTAAATTATTATTCTACCTCTACCGCTCTTCCAACCTAGAATGATATTATTGATACTTTTAACCCACTACTAAAAATTTTAAGATTATATAAATAATCACTTAAATTGAGATGTTAATGAGTAAATGCATAAAAAGTATGTGATATGTATGTAAATTTCTTTAATGTGAAATATTTAATGTGTGAAACTGCTAGCTTTCAACAAGCAAGCATGGAACCAGACTACATCCAAGGTGACAATTGCTCCCAATAGAATTTGCATTTTCTCCATGTAGATAGAAAAATTTAACATTTTTCTTTATTTAGTTTAGACAATTTAGTAATTTTGCCCGTTTTGAATACTTTTTTGCTCAATTCTTCAAAATAATCGAGATATTTGACCATTTTGCCCGCCGAAAACAATAATATTTGTTACACCCCTGGCAACAAGATCAATTAATTGGTCATGGAAGATATCTCTCACAAGCTTGCAACAACAATTAATTGGTCATCAAAGACTTCACCAGCTTTGTTGTGTTTGTAGGAATTGAAATTTGAAAGAGTGGAAATGAGTTAAGAAAAAAAAAAATCATGAATATGTTTATATATTAAATAAAATTTCTAATTTTTTTTTTTAAATTTTAATGAAAAAAAAATTCAATATGCAATTATTATGTAAAATAAATTTAAATTATTTGTAATCCCTTCACAAGCCATGGACAAAATAGCAAAGACAAACAGGGAAGCTTGACCAAACGACATTTGGAAAGCAGAGATAGAGAGAAATTGGGTCAAAACATCTAGTCTGACCAATTAGTATTAAGATTGAATTTTAAGATTATAAAAAATTAAAATTTAGTTCGGGATAATGAAAAATATAAACAATCAATTAGTTTTATATATCATTAATCTCAAAATTTAATTAAAAGTTTTAAAGATCGATCGTATCAAATTTAAGCGACTATATCAAAATTTAGTGATCCCATCCAATTTATTTCTTATTGTGATGAAATAATACCACCGATTCATGCCGGATCCACATCATACACAGTCAACAATTTTTTCCACATTTTCAACACAAAGAGACTGTGTATTTCTCCTTCTACAGTCTATATATTTCAGCAGTATGAAATGCATTGAAACGCTGCAGGCCATTAGCGCTCTCTCTCTCCCTCTTTGTTATTCTCTCGCTTTGAGGTGCTTCGTGAGGCGAAGCCATGGCGAGACACGCAAATGGAGGGAGATTTCGAATGTCTGCAACTCCAGCATTAGTGCTGGCGCAGATCTTCGGCGCGGCGGCAATAACTCTTATGCTCGTCTGGATCCTGCACTTCCGAGGGGGTGTTTCGCTGAAAGCGAAAAACCTCCAACGGCTGCTTAATGTATGGGTTTTATTTCAAGCAATTATTTCATCTTTCTTCTTCTGAAGATGCTATTGATTCATCCATAGTATAGCGATATGAAGTATGAATGTTTGATATTGCCGTCCATCACAATTATTATGGTTTTTGCATTGATAACATGGAATATAACATTCTTAGATTGAGAGAAGAAGTTTTTACACACAGAGTCACATAATCATCATTATTTACGTATTTATGTATATTGAACCTCAAAGTTTAATATTATGAAATTCAGATTTTCATGTTAACGTTTTCGGTTTCACGCCAGCATTGCTCTAATAATAACCCACACACTGGCAAAACCACGCATCTCCATCATGTCCAACCATGCTTTTCTTCAAAGGGGCTGCTTCCAATCACATGGATGATTTTGCGGGGGAACATGCGTTCGGTGGCCAGAGGGAGAGACGTATCCTCCAGCGAGGGAAAGAAATGGCCGACACATGAGTGTTCTTAGACGATTNATATTCTAACGAGCCAATTTGGAGCCGAACACGAACACAAAATGTTATTCGAGTCGAACACGAATACATTGTTCACGAGTCATTTCGAACACGAGTCAATTTTGAACACGAGCTAGTTTCGAATGAGCCGAACACGAGCCCGGCCTAAGCTCGCTCACGCTCTGCTCATTTACAGATAAGTGGGTCCTATATGTACAAATTTTTACTGTTGAGCATGACCATATTATTTTATTTTTTTTTGGTCATTTGAGATTCTTTATATATAGCCATCACTCAATTATATGTAAGCGACTTTCTTATTTTATAAAAAAAAAATTTGTTGTGATAGAACAATGAATTATCATCTTAACGTTGCACGAGATTTCAACACATACTCAGGTAAAAGGAAATAACCAGTAATGACAGTAAAAGTTTTTAAATGGAAGAACATGTAAAAGGAGAAAATCACGGGTCTGATCCAGTTGTAAAAATTCACTATAGGTTGATAATTACAGAGACCCATTGTCCCACAGAAGAGAAACGTTTACTAAATTTTTTAAGCTAAAACGTCAATTGACGACGCCTTACGGCGATTGGGGATTGTCGACGGCGGTCGGCAGTGACCGACGACGACTAGCGGGTGTCAACAACAATCGGTTGTGGTCGAGGACGATAGACGGTGGTCGACGGAGGTCGAGGATGATGATCGACAGAGGGGCGATCGTTGGTGGTCGACAGTGACCGGCGGTGATTGACGATGACATGGATGTTGCTGGACTTCAGCTCCGTCTCAAAACCTCAAGTTCTCTCTTAAGGCTCAAGCAACCCCCTCCCTCATGAGGGATGCGACTCTTTTTATAATGTTTTGGGTGCAATTAATGCACGAATATGAATCACTTTAATCGACTGTCCGTAGTGTTTTCTTTGCTGCCTTAATCATGTCGGAATTGAGAGCTCTTGGTCTCGATGGATTCGTCTTGCTGAGACGTTCGATTCAACTGTGAATCGCCGGAACCAACATCCGTTTGACTTTCTAAATGTGTCTAAAAATCTTGTAATAATGGTTTAATGACTTGAAGTAAGCTTGATTTGACTCAAATTAGATTAATTTTGATATCATTGCATCCGTCTCATTGAATTGGTAAGTTTGAGTATAAATTTGCTTAAATCAAAGCTCTAGATGATTCCTAATTAAAGTTTGAATATTTTTTACTCAAAAAATTACATCGAGATTTATGCCTCAAGCTCTGTGTTGGATGAAGAAAATTTATTGGTGGCATATCGCTAGTGGTGGAACCAAAGTTGAAGGATACACGCGTGATTAAATAAAATAAAAAAAATTAAGAGGCAAAAAATATTTAAGTTTATACCTTTTACTTTCGCAAGAAAATGTAAAACAATTATTAAAGTTATCGTTAAATTAAAATGCACTTAATATTAGATTATAATTAACTATTTCAATTTAAAGAGTGAATTTTTTAATTATAAAGGAACAAGAATCTTCAACGGGAAAAAGGGGCAAGTCGTAGAACTCCATAAACTATCACCGAATCGGGGTCGGACAAATGAAAGAAAATTTATTTTGTATATTAATAGTCTCTACAGTAAGTTAACAGGTAAGACACTAAGCGAGCCAACTTTTTCCAGGTTAAAAGACACCGGGACCAGCTGGACGGCCATGACGAGCGAGCATACATATGTACATATACATAATACGTCATCAATAAATTTGTTATTCAACACGAATTTCGAGTGATCAACGCCGATCTTAAATTATTTTTAAATAAGAAATATTCAAATTTCAATTAAAAATCATACCGAGTTTCGATTTTTGCAAGCCGATCGGNATATACATATGTACATATACAAAATACCTCATCAATAAATTTGTTATTCTACACGAATTTCGAGTGATCAACGCCGATCTTAAAATATTTTTAAATAAGAAATGTTCAAATTTCAATTAAAAATCATACCGAGTTTCGATTTTTGAAAGCTGATCGGGTCGACAAGACAAATAGAATAACATCAAAGCTGGTCCAATCCGAGTTTGATCAAACCGAGATTGAGGCCGTAAACTATTTTTAAAAGCTTCAAGCGTGTAATTTGAAGGTCAAATAGATTTCAAATCTGATTAGTTTATAGTCCAATCGAGTATCTCAATGAGACGAATCCAACGAGTTCAAGATCATTCGATCTCGACATTATTAAGGCACTTAAATGCACACAAATACTATCTTATCGAAAAAATCTCTTCGGGCCGTCTGATGGAGTGATTTAGATTTTTTTCTTTTTTTGCAGCACGACCCCTCCAAGACTCTATAAATAGAGTCATAACTTCTTCATGAAAGGAGAACTATACCTTAAACATGAAAAAGCTCGGAGCTTGGAGGAGAAGTAATTGAGGTCCAATGCTCTACATCGAAAGTCCAACGAAAGTAACTCGCTGCTACAACTGTCAATCAACATCAAACACCGCTTTTCAGACAGCTTCGACCAGTATTGGCCAACCTCTGCTCGTTGCAATGAAGCCCCTTATGGAGCATCGACATACATTTCAGAGTAACGAGGCACATGCAAATGTCGAACTGACCATCTCGATGGAACGAACCCAATGATACCAAAATTGCTCCAATCAAAGTTTGATCAAGCCCAAATCATGCCATTGAACCATATTTGGAGGATTTGGGTGGTTAATTGGAGGGTTAATGAGCTTCAAATTTGACGTGCCTACAGTCAAATTAGGTGTCTCCATAAGAGGAATCCAACAAACTATGAACACTCGATTTTGAGGTTAATAAGGCTCTCATATTATAAAAAAAAAATCCTTTGTGATTTAGAGGAATCCACGTTAGCTGTTTGATCGAGAGGTTATGGAAGTTATTTGTTGAATGAACAAAATATCCTCTCTTGGAGCCCATAAATATACCCCCTTTCTTTACTTGAGGGGCGGAAAAAGAATGAACCAAATTTTAGTCTTGTCATGAACTAAAGATGATAACTTACAACCCTTATTTTTAACCACCGACCACAATCCACCACCACCCGCAGGCTACTGTCAAACACCATTGATTGCCCCTTGCTTGCTGCTATCGATGAACTGTATTGTATAACAACACATCCCTAAATGCTTTCATTGACAAATACATTTATAATATGGTGTTATGAAGTATCATGCATACAAAGTAGTGAACTACGTCATATTGAAGATCCATCGACAACTTCCCCTGACGGAAACTTTCAACTTTCATACTTAAAATGTTATGACTCTCTTCAGAATCCTCAAGTATTTTGTACATTGTGCACGGACAAACATTATAGTTGGTGTAGCGTTGTAATCCTTCATTCTCAATTAAGGAATAAAAGTGTATCATTGTAATAACATATTTTTATTGCAATACTTTTTCCACGTAAAAAAATCATGGTGTTTTCTCCTACTTCTTTTTAATCACACGTGTGTGTGTTGTGCTAGATTTTATACAACAATGAGACATTAAATTATTACTCTACCTCTGCCGCTCTTCCAACCTAGAATAATATTATTGATACTTTTAACCCACTACTAAAAATTTTAAGATTATATAAATAATCACTTAAATTGAGATGTTAATGAGTAAATGCATAAAAAGTATGTGACATGCATGTAAATTTCTTTCATGTGAAATATTTAATGTGTGAAACTGCTAGCTTGCAACAAGCAAGCGTAGAACCAGACTACATCCAAGGTGACAATTGCCCCCAATAGAATTTGCATTTTCTCTATGTAAATAGAAAAAATTAACATTTTCCTTTATTTAGTTTAGACAATTTAGTAATTTTACCCATAGTAGTTAAAATTAAATTAGATATTTGACCATTTTGCCCGCCCAAAACAATAATATTTGTTACACCCCTGGCAACAAGATCAATTAATTGGTCATCAAAGACTTCACCAGCCTTTTTGTGTTTGTAGGAATTGAAATTTGAAAGAGTGGAAATGAGTTAAGAAAAAAAAAAATCATGAATATTTTTGGCTAAAAATTTTAACTGAAAAATTCAGTTTATATATTAAATAAAATTTCTAATTTTTTTTTTTAATTTTAATGAAAAAAGAAATTCAATATGCAATTATTTTGTAAAATAAATTTAAATTATCTGTAATCCCTTCACAAGCCATGGACAAAATAGCAAAGACAAATAGGGAAGCTTGACCAAACGACATTTGGAAAGCGGAGGTAGAGAGAAATTGGGTCAAAACATCTAATCTGACCAATTAGTATTAAGATTGAATTTTAAGATTATAAAAATTTAAAATTTACTTCGGGATAATGAAAAATATAAACAATCAATTAGTTTTATATATCATTAATCTCAAAATTTAATTAAAAGTTNCGATCGGGTCGACAAGACAAATAGAATAACATCAAAGCTGGTCCAATCCGAGTTTTATCAAAGCCGGGATCGAGGCTGTAAACTATTTTTAAAAGCTTCGAGCGTGTAATTTGAAGGTCAAATAGATTTCAAATCTGATTAGTTTATAGTCTAATCGAGCATCTCAATGAGATGAATCCAACGAGTTCAAGATCATTCGATCTCGACATTATTAAGGCACTTAAATGCAGACAAATACTATCTTATCGAAAAAATCTCTTCGGGTCGTATGATGGAGTGATTTAGATTTTTTTGTTTTTTTTGCAGCACGGCTCCTCCAAGGTTCTATAAATAGAGTCCTACTCTCTGCATGAAAGGAGACCTAGGCCTTAAACGTGAAAAAAACTTGGAGCTTGGAGGAGAAGTAATTGAGGTCCAATGCTCTACATCGAAGGTCCAGCGAAAGCAACTCGCTGCTACAACTGTCAATCAACATCAAACACCGCTTTTCAGACGGCTTCGACCACCATTGGCCAACCTCTGCTCGTTGCGATGAAGCCCTTTATGGAGCCGCGACATACATTGCAGAGTAACAAAGCACGTGCAGATGTCGAACTGACCATCTCGATGGAACGAACCCAATGATACTAAAATTGCTCCAATCAAAGTTTGATCAAGCCCATATCATTCCATTGAACCATATTTGGAGGATTTGGGTGGTTAATTGGAGGGTTAAATGAGCTTCAAATTTGACTTGCCTACAATCAAATTAGGTGTCTCCATGAGAGGAATCCAACAATCCAAGAACACTCGATTTTGAGTTAAATAAGGCCCTCATAACATAAAAAAAAAAAAATCCTTTGTGATTTAAAGGTATCCACGTTGGTTGTTTGATCGAGTCGTTATGAAAGTTATTTGTAGAATGAACAAATTACCCCTCTCTTAGAGCCTATAAGTATACCCCCTTTCTTTACTTGAGTTGCGGAAAAATAATGAGTCAAATTTTAGTATTGTTATGAACTAAAGACGATAACGTACGACCCTAACAACCACCGACCACAATCCACCACCGCCCGCATGCTACTGTCAAACACCATTGGTTGCCCCCTACTTGCCGCAATCGATGAACTCTATTGTATAGCAACACATCACTGGATACTTTCATTAATGAATACATTTTGAACTTGGCGCTATAAAGCATCATGCATACAAAGTAATGAATTACATCATTTTGAAGATCCGTCGATAACTTTCCTTGACGAAAACTTTCAACTTCCATACTTAAAAATGTTACGACTCTCTTCAGAATCCTCAAGTGTTTTGTACATTGTGCACGAGCAAGCATTATACTTGGTGTAGCATTGTAACCCTTTCCAATTACGGGATAAAAGTGTATCTTTGTAATAAGATATTTTTAGCGGAATATTTTTTCCACGTAAAAAATCACGGCGATTTCTCCTACTTCTTTTCAATTATCAAGGATGAAACATTAAATTATTATTCTACCTCTGCCGCTCTTCCAACCTAGAATAGTATTATTGATACTCTTAACCCACTACTAAAAACTTTAAGATTATATAAATAATCACTTAAATTGAGATGTTAATGAGTAAATGCATAAAAAGTTTGTGATATGTATGTAAATTTCTTTCATGTGAAATATTTAATGTGTGAAACTGCTGGCTTGCAACAAGCAAGCATGGAATCAGACTACATCCAAGGTGACAATTGCCTCCAATAGAATTTGCATTTTGTCCATGTAAATAGAAAAATTTAACATTTTTCTTTATTTAGTTTAGACAATTTAGTAATTTTGCCCACAGTAGTTAAAAAATAAATTAGATATTTGACCATTCTGCCTGCCCAAAACAATAATATTTGTTACACCCCTGGCAACAACATCAGCAAATTGGTCATCGAAGATATCTCTCACAAGCTTGCAACAACAATTAATTGGTCATCAAAGACTTCACCAGCCTTGTTGTGTTTGTAGGAATTGAAATTTGAAAGAGTGGAAATGAGTTAAGAAAAAAAAAAATCATGAATATTTTTGGCTAAAAATTTTAACTGAAAAATTCAGTTTATATATATTTTCAAAAGACGTGAACAAAAAATACTGATTAAATAAAATTTTCTAATTTTTTTTTTTAAATTTTAATTGAAAAAAAAAATTCAATATGCAATTATTTTGTAAAATAAATTTAAATTATCTGTAATCCCTTCACAAGCCATGGACAAAATAGCGAAGACAAATAGCGAAGCTTGACGAAACGACATTTGGAAAGCGGAGGTAGAGAGAAATTGGGTCAAAACATCTAGTCTGACCGATTAGTATTAAGATTGAATTTTAAGATTATAAAATTTTAAAGTTTACTTCGGGATAATGAAAACTACAAACAATCAATTAGTTTTATATATCATTAATCTCAAAATTTAATTAAAAGTTTTAAAGATCGATCGTATCAAATTTAAGCGATCATATCAAAATTTAGTGATCGTATCCCTTTTATTTCTTATTGTGATGAAATAAACACACAGAAAAGTGAATATCACACATATCGGGCATACTCGCAGTACCACCAATATCGCTCTAATATCATCATAATACCACCGATTCACACGGGATCCACATCATACAGAGTCAACAATTTTTTCCACATTTTCAACAGGAAGAGACGGTGTCTTCCTCCCTGTACAGTCTATATATTTCAGCAGTATGAAATGCATTGAAACGCTGCAGACCATTAGCTCTCTCTCTCTCTCTCTCTCTCTCTTTTTCTGTCGCTTTGAGGTGCTTCGTGAGGCGAAGCCATGGCGAGAAACAGAAGTGGAGGGAGATTTCAAATGTCTGCAACTCCGGCATTAGTGCTGGCGCAGATCTTCGCCGCTGCGGCAATAACTCTTATGCTCGTCTGGATCCTGCACTTCCGAGGTGGTGTTTCGCTGAAAGCGAAAAACCTCCAACGGCTGCTTAATGTATGGGTTTTATTTCAAGCAATTATTTCATCTTTCTTCTTCTGAAGGTGCTATTAATTCATCCATAGTATAGCAATATGAAGTATAAATGTTTGATATTGCCGTCCATCACAATTATTATGGGCTTTGCATTGATAACATTGGAATATAACATTCTTAGATTGAGAGAAGAAGTTTTTACACACAGAGTCACATAATCATCATTATTTACGTATTTATGTATATTGCACCTCAAAGTTTAATATTATGAAATTCAGATTTTCATGTTAACGTTTTCGATTTCACACCAGCATGACCTCGTTTGAGAGCGCTTATTGGGAGCGGCAACATTTTCAAAACGCCGCCCTTTCGTTTGCAAAATACGTTCGCGTGATACGTTTTGCGCCCGCTCCGTTCTCTTATCGCGATTCCCTTAAGAGAGCGTAATCTGGCCAAGAGCTCCGTTCCGCGTATGCTTCTAGCGTTTAGGGTTATTTTTCCCGTGCTGCCCTTCTCGTCTCTCCCCCTAGCCCTCACCCTTCCCGTCTCGCCATTTCTGTCTCAGTCTCGTCCGAAGCTTACGAGGCTGTGATCCGCGATATGAGGTATATTTTTTTGACCTCACACTCTCGCCCTACCCGATATCCTTCTCCTTCCTTCCCGCGAGGACGTATTCAACTCTCTCACAGTAATTTATGTTACTATGGTCGTTATCAGATAGGGGCATGAATGTCATTTAACCACCAATAAGCTATCTTAAATAAGCTGCCCCAAACAGCAAGACAGATTATTCTGATAATCTGCAGATTATTAGAATATTAGAATAATCTGCTTATCAACAGATTATATATAATCAACAGCTGCGCCAAACAGACCCTTAGAGTGTGGATAGGATTTTGCTGTTGGGAAGAGAGGCTGGCAGGTGTGGCTGCGACAGGAGTGGCTTGGGTGAGAGAGTCGGATTGACGTGGGAGTGAGGAGAGGTATAGAGCGCGGCGATGGTGCAGGCATGTCAGATTGCGTGTGCGGCCGGAGCTGCGTGAGGAAGGGTTGGCCGACGGGTGGCCAAAGTTGCAATCGTGTGGGTTGCTTTGAGAGCAGCGCGGGCGTGAAACAGAGAGGTGAGAGACCGAAGAGCTAACGAAAGTGTGGATTTCGTTATATTAAACTTTGGGATTTGATACACATAAATAATAATATTTCCGGTGTTATGCATATAAAAACACCAACACAAAAAATGAAAAACATTTTTTTTCTTTCTTATCCCTAAAGTCTCACTCGATTTAATTAACTTATAACATAAGACTTTAACTCTTCTAAAGGCAGACAATGGTTTTCTTATAAAAGAAATGCTCTATTTGTATCATTTAACAAGTAATGTTTCTAACATCAATGTTTTTTTAATCTTGGCCTTTTTCATCTTTGATTTAACATATTCATGTGTACCTTAATCAAATGTTGTCGCCAATTATTTGAATAGTCATAAAAAACCAAGTAAAATAATTAATTACAAATAGAGAAGTCATTTTTACAAATGCACAATATTAATNTAAAAATCCCAACATTAACAAGTAATGTTTCTAACATCAATGTTTTTTAATCTTGGCCTTTTTCATCTTTGATTTAACATATCTATGTGTACCTTAATCAAATGTTGTCGCCAATTATTTGAGTAGTCATAAAAAACCAAGTAAAATAATTAATTACAAATAGAGAAGTCATTTTTACAAATGCACAATATTAATTACACGTAAAATTAATTAAAACTAGGAAATAAAAATTATTAATATCATTATTATTGGAGAGATATATGAAAATTTTGATGAATCCTAATAAAAAAAAATCAATCACCAAAATAAAAATATAAGCATCCCTTGAGTTTTACAATTGATAAGTTTTAAAAATGACTTTTTTTTTTTGTTTTTACCATAACATTAATTATATTAGAATATTAAATATCAAATTGTAAAATTTCCACAAATGTTTTTCTTTTTCATTCTCATCCCTAAACTAACTNGCTTAGATTGAGAGAAGAAGTTTTTACACACAGAGTCACATAATCATCATTATTTACTTACTTATGTATATTGCACCTCAAAGTTTAATATTATGAAATTCAGATTTTCATGTTAACGTTTTGGGTTTCACGCCAGCATTGCTCTAATGATAACCCACACACCGGCAAAACCACGCATCTCTATCATGTCCAACCATGCTTTTCTTCAAAGGGGCTGCCTCCAATCACATGGATGATTTTGCGGGAGAACATGCGTTCCGTGGCCAGAGGGAGAGACGTATCCTCCAGCGAGGGAAAGAAATGGCCGACACATGAGTGTTCTTAGACGATTTGGAGTGTGGATAGGATTTTACTGTCGGGAAGAGAGACTGGCGGGTGTGGGTGCGACAGGAGTGGCTTGGGTGAGAGGGTCGGATGGACGTGGGAGTGAGGAGAGGTATAGAGTGCGGCGATGGTGTAGGCATGTCAGATTGCGTGTGCGGCCGGAGCGGTGTGAGGAAGGGTTGGCCGACAGGTGGCCAAAGTTGCAATCGTGTGGGTTGCTTTGAGAGCAGCGCGGGTGTGAAACAGGAGAAATTATTGCATACGGACATCGCATGCATCTCTGCATGCTGTGTCCGATCCTAGCCGTAGATCACGGTGATCTAAAGTCAAGATTATTTCAGTTTTTTTTAAAAAAAAATTAGGTGGGGCCCACCGAAATACATCTTGACCGTAAATCACCTGATTTACGGTTAGGATCCGTGCGGTGTCCGATCCATATGGAATAATTTTTCTTGTAACAAAGAGGTGATAGATCGAAGAGCTAATGAAAGTGTGGATTTGGTAATATTAAACTTTGGGATTTTATATACATAAATAATAATATGTCCGGTGTTATGCATGTAAAAACACCATTTTATTTCCACAAATGTTTTTCTTTTATTTTTAAAATAACAAATTTTATTTCATTCTCATCCCTAAACTAACTTTAATTTACATTTGATAGGCACATCATGTTCTGATGCTATTCGGTCCTATTATATCCACCGGACAAGGTAAGACATGCAAAAAAAATTTACTAAAACAATTGCATAAATTATAAATCTGTATTTGATTTATTTTGTTGGAATAGCTATCATGGCCTTTAAGACAATTCCTGGAAGAAGAAAGGTGAGGAAGCTTATCCACATGCTGCTCAACTTGGCGGGTCTCATTTTGGGCGTGCTCGGCCTCTATGCCATCTTTAAGTTTTACAGGGAAGCTGATGAGATCGCAGATCTACATAGTCTGCACTCTTGGACTGGAATTGGAGTAATGGGCCTTTACGTTATTCAGGTACTCAAAACTTTACAATAAACAATGTAGGAAAAATTACGTAGGCAACGCACAATTTATATATTTACATGTATCACACCAACATTTTCAAATTTACATACATATATAACACTTTGGTGTTTTAAACTTATATGCATGAAAATNTGTGCTCGGCCTCTATGCCATCTTTAAGTTTTACAGGGAAGCTGATGCGCCAGCAGATTTGCATAGTCTGCACTCTTGGACTGGAATTGGAGTAATGGGCCTTTACGTTATTCAGGTACTCAAAACTTTACAATAAACAATGTAGGAAAAATTACGTAGGCAACGCACAATTTATATATTTAAATGTATCACACCAACATTTTCAAATTTACATACATATATAACACTTTGGTGCTTTAAACTTATATACATGAAAATGTGTATTTCACTTTTAAAAGTTATAAATCTACTATTTTTGATGTAATATTAAAGACAGGTGTCTTATTTGAGTATGATATGAAACTTTGGGTGTGTAATATATTTTAAAATATATAAGAATTGTGCTACGTATCAAAATATTTATTTCGAGTTACAGCTAGTTAAACACCAACGAACAAATCTTTTTTTGTGTTTGACTCATTTATTTATTTAGAGAACAAATTAAACATAGGGTAATTAACGAACAGAACACAAACTGTTTGCAAACAAGGAGCCATTTTGAAGCCTTATATGTATGTAAATGCTGCATGAGGAATATAAACTAAGCTGTATTAATGGATGTCTGCAGTTCTTCCTTGGTTTCTCTTTCTTCTTGTTTCCTGGGGCACAGAAGAATATGAGGACAGACATGAAGCCTTGGCATGCCTTCTTCGGACTGGTGATCTTCATTCTAGCTGTTNTCATTTTGAAGCCTTATATGTATGTAAATGCTGCATGAGGATTATAAACTAAGCTGTATTAATGGATGTCTGCAGTTCTTCCTTGGTTTCTCCTTCTTCTTGTTTCCTGGGGCGCAGAAGAATATGAGGACAGACATGAAGCCATGGCATGCATTCTTCGGACTGGTGATCTTCATTTTGGCTGTTTTCACATCAGGGACAGGTTTAATACAAAGATTTAGGTTCCTGAATCTCTTAAAGGAAAGAGAAGCTTATGTGCTTAACTTCACAGGAATAGCTATTATCTTGTTTGGAATAGCAGTGGTTATGTCGGTTGTACTTCCATAAAAACAGGGAAAATTTTAGGTACGATGTTTGTATGTGCGGACAGTTGTTGAGATTCGAGTATCTCAATCTTTATAATGTTATAGAGTGATGATATCAATTCTTAACGAGAGTTTGCACATACAGAAAGTCACACCTAATATTTTTTTTCTAAAGATAGGACTAATAGGTTGAAGTGCGACTTTTTTTTTCAATGTTTTTTTTTATTTGTGATTTGTGTTGGTTTTATAAGCAAAATAAATGCTCATTTGAGCGATAATTTATGAATGATGTTTTGTTAACTTTTTTTCTCATACTAGTAGTGAAATTGATAACTGAGACCTACCTATTGGGATCCAAGAAATTTGTTTATGTTTTTTTTTTAATGGAAACATAAATTTGAAGGTATTTTAGAATGTTTAAAGAGACGTCTATTGCGAGTTACTTTAGCTGATTAAGTTTGCAAATGTTTTTCTTAGCGTGGCGGGAAAAATTATATTTTCTTAGTGTTTTTTGTGCATGTGAAATCATATGTGGTCTTTTCTTAGCATGATGGGGACCATAATGCACCAAATCTTTAAAAAGTACCAATATGAACTTTTATGAACTAGAAAAATTATGTTGCTTGCGTGTGTTTTGTTGCACCTGCGGAAAGCTTGCAGATGACTTCAAATATGCTTAGCACACTAGTGTTCTTTCTCTACATCAATCAAATCCTCACAACTCTAGAGATAAAGATATGAAGTGGTAAAAATTAACGAAGGAGGCTCTTTTTATGGTGAATATTTGATGCATTGTGAGACTCACTTGAATAAAGATATATATATATATATATATATATAT
>JXCR01148352.1:62670-106272 GCA_002079205.1 Phalaenopsis hybrid cultivar
TGAGCAGTGGAAGTTTTGATCGACTGGATTCGCACCGCAGGTTGTGCGGTTCAGCGAGACGGAGGAAGAACAGTACACGAACGAGGACCAAAAATTTGCGACAGGACTGCCAGCAGAGGATTTCGGAGCAGGATTTCGGTCGTGCGAGCAGCTCGGCCAGAGGGAAGAGGTGGAGATCGCGCAGAGAATGGTTCGGGAAGTTCCCTGTTCGGGAGTCCGCGAAGCAGAAGGACCTGAGCCGTTTGGCGAGGCGTGACGGTTCTGGAGAGGCAGTTATTCTCGTGCGAGAGGCAGAGAAGGAATTCCTGATTTGTTCCGTTGGACGCAGAGGAGTGCCTACGGGAAGGAGGCCCGAGCACAGAACAGGAAGTTTCTCCGGTGAACAGGTGTGATCTCTGCCAGAAGGGATCAGAGCTCTCTGTTCGGTTGGCGAAGGCAGTGAAGTTCACGAGGAGAAGCCTAGTTCTTGGAAGGGCAACAGGTAAAATTCATTGGAAGAAATCTTAGCCACGACAATGAGTTCTGTCAAATTCGACATTGAGAAATTCAATGGGAAGAACGACTTCGGCCTATGAAGAGTAAAGATGAGAGCTCTATTGGTTCAGTAGAGTATTGCAGAAGCCTTGCAAGGGTCGGCGACATTGCCGGCTGACATGACCGAGAAGGAGAAGATCGACATGCTGGAAAAGGCTCACAGTTTGATAATCTTGAGCCTGGGCGATAAAGTTCTGAGGGAGGTGTCGAGGGAGACAACGGCTCAAGCACTTTGGGCCAAACTCGAGGTACTCTATCTGACAAAGTCTCTAGCTAATAGACTCTTTCTGAAGCAGCGTCTATACTCCTTCAAAATGCATGAAGACAAATCAGTCTCAGAGAAGATCGACGAGTTCAACAAGATCATTGATGACCTCGAGAACATCGACGTCAAGATGGACGATGAGGACAAGACACTGCTGTTGCTAAACTCGAAGGATGCGATGCTCTATGGAAGGGTGCAGACTATTACTCTGGAGGAGGTACAATCTCTGATTAGAGCGAAAGAACTTCAGAGGAAGCATGACAGAGACAAGGAAGTCAGTAGAGACAGTCTTATTGTCAAAGGAAGATCGGACATGAAAGATTCAAGAAATGGTCAGTACAGATCAAGGTCAAGAAAGGATGGCGGGAATCAGTCATCAAAGGGATCTTTCAAATGCTATCATTGTCACAAGGACGGCCATTTCAAGAAGAACTGCCCAGAAAGGAAGAATAAGTACCAAGAAGAGCCAGAAGAATCAGGAGAAGCAAGTGTAGCCAAGAAGAATAAGTACCAAGAAGAGCCAGAAGAATCAGGAGAAGCAAGCGTAGCCTCTGATGATCAAGAATAAGTATCAAGAAGAGCCAGAAGAATCAGGAGAAGCAAGCGTAGTCTCTGATGACTATGATTTTGCTGAGGCCCTGGTGATCACAAAATCTGAATCCAGTAAGGAGCGGATCCTCGACTCAGGGTGTTCTTTCAACATGTGTACTCACAAAGATTGGTTCGAGACACTGCAACAGGAAAATGATGAGTTCGTTCTACTAGGAGATAATAAAGCTCACAGGGTTGTTGGAAGTGGATCAATCAGGATAAGGATGTTTGACGGAGTTGAACGAGTATTGAAAAATGTCAGGTACGTACCAGAGCTCAAAAGAAATCTGATTTCTTTAGGTATGCTGGAGTCAAGCGGATGCTCGTTCAAGGCAGAGAATGGCTGCATCAGAGTAACCAAAGGCCCTCGTGTCGTCATACAAGGAGTCAGGAAAAAGGGGTTGTACTCTCTTATCGGAAGAACCGTGATTGCTAAGTCCACGTACTGTTTGGACCTAGCAGACTCAAGCAAGGCCTGAGGGCCTCTCAGGGGCCAGGTGGAGGGAATCTTTACTTCAAAGCTTCTCAATTGAGGGTCAAGGTGGAGAATTGTTATTTTGACCCCCAATTAATGAACTAAGGTAAAAGGGCACTTTTGTAATGTGGTACCGCTCACCTACCACATCTCACCTACCGTTCACCTACCGCTCACCTACCTCTCACCTACCACTCTCTTGCTTCTATAAATAGAGAGGGTGTGAGGCTTAGGAGAGCAAGGGAAGAAATCTTAAGGGTGTGAGGCTTAGGAGAGGAAAGGGAGAAGATATCTTAAGCTACCACAAAGGAGGAGAGAATAGCTATAGAGTTAGAGAGGAGGAGAGCATCTTGAGGCCTTGTATCAAGGTGTCGCTTGAGAGGGAGGCCATAGAAGGAAGATGAGGGCTCATCTCTATGTATAAGCTATGTATTCTCCATTTCTTTTGCCTTAGTGAAATATTTGATTGATTCCCTCCCGTGGACGTAGATCCAGTTGGATCGAACCACGTAAACGATCTGTGTTTGCTTGTGTTCTTTTTCGTCTCATTTCTATGCCAGGAAGTACATATCTCACAACAATTGGCGCCGTCTGTGGGAAGATCCATACTTCTTGGCTAGAGGTGTCCGCGTAAAGGTGTTCGCGGCCAGCGACGAAGAAGAGGAGTTTGGCATTCACGAACAGAGGAGCAAGCGNATTATTTGAATAGTCATAAAAAAAAAAACCAAAGTAAAATAGTTAATTACAAATAGAGAATTCATTTTTACAAATGCATAATATTAACCACAATTGCTTAACAAATTTGACAAAATAAAAATTATTAATTTCAATATTATTGAAGAGATATATGAAAATTTTGATGAATCCTAATTAAAAAAAAATCACCAAAATAAAAATATAAGCATCCCTTGAGTTTTATAAATGCTAAGTTTTAAAAATGACATTTTTGTTTTTGATATAACATTAATTATTTTAGAATATTAGATATCAAATTGTAAAATTTCCACAAATGTTTTTCTTTTTCATTCTCATCCCTAAACTAACTTTAATTTACATTTGATAGGCACATCATATTCTGATGCTATTCGGGCCTATTATATCCACCGGAGAAGGTAAGACATGCAAAAAAGTTTACTAAAACAATTGCTTAAATTATAAATTTGTATTTGATTTATTTTGTTGGAATAGCTATCATGGCCTTTAAGACAATTCCTGGGAGAAGAAAGGTGAGGAAGCTTATCCACGTGCTATTAAACTCGGCGGGTCTCATTTTGGGAAAATATTTGCGTAAGAGGTTATTCAGGGAATACAGGGGTGTTATATCTGGGTTATACCCCCCTGTAACCTCCGTGTAACTCCCTTGTAACCTCCGTGTAACTTATTTGTACCAATGAAATTACGAAAACACGGAACTCATTTGTAGGTTACAAGTAGTTTACAAAGAGGTTACAGGGGTGTTACAACGGGGTATAACCCCAATAAAAACCTCTTGTATCCCTGAATAACCCCTAGACGTACGCAAATCTATGTACGTCTTATGTACGCAAATATTTTCCCTCATTTTGGGTGTGCTCGGCATCCACCCCATCTTTAAGTTTTACAGGGAGGCTGGTGGGCCGGCAAATTTACATAGCCTGCACTCTTGGATTGGAAGTAATGGGCCTCTATGTTGTCCAGCTACTCAACTCTTCACGATAAACAATGTAAGAAAAATTACGTAGGCGACACACAGTCTATATATTTACATATATGATATATCACGCCTCAATTTTTAGATTTATCAGTATGGTGTTTTAAGCTTATGTGCATGAAAATGTGTATTCCACTTCTAAATGTTATAATACTATCATATTTTGATGTGATATTAAAGATTGTAGTGCTCTATTTGTGTATAATATGAAACTTTGGGTGTGTGATATATTTGTAAATATTTAAAAATGATGCTATGTATCAATTTATTTGTTTATGTTTGGCTCATTTATTAATTGAGTGTAAAAAAAAAAATTTATGTATGACTCGTGAACCGAATACAAATTATTCGCAAACAACGAGCCATTTTGACATGCCTATATGTATGTAAATGCTGCATGAGAATTATAAACTTACTTGCATTAATGGTTGCCGGCAGTTCTTCCTTGGTTTCTCTTTCTTCTTGTTTCCCGGGGCCCAGAAGAATATGAGGACAGATATGAAGCCATGGCATGCCTTCTTTGGACTGGTGATCTTCATTATGGCTGTTTTTACATCAGGGACAGGTTTAATAAAAAGATTTAGGTTCCTGAATCTCTTAAACGAAATAGAAGCTTATGTGCTTAACTTCACAGGAATAGCCATTATCTTGTTTGGAATAGCTGTGGTTCTGTTGGTTGTACTTATATAAAAAACATGGAAAATATTAGATATGATGTTTGTATGTGCGGACAGTTGTTGAGATTCAAGCATCTCACTCTTTATAATGTTACAGTGTGACGTTCTCGAGTCTAAACGATAGTTCGCACATACATAGAATCACACCCAATATTTTTTTTCTAAAGATAGGACTAATTGGTTGAATTGTGACTTTTTTTCAATGTTTTTTTTTAAATTTATTTTGTTTGATTTGTGATTTGTGTTGGTTTTATAAGCAAAATAAATGCTCAATTGTGTGGAAATTTATGTATGATGGTTTGTTAACCTTTTTCTCACACCAGCAATGAAATTGAGAACTTAGACCTCAATGTACTTGTTGGGATTCAACAAATTTGTTTGTGTTTTTCTTTTTTTTTTTCATGAAAATATATGGGGACAATAATGACTACAAAACCTTGAAAATGTACCAATATGAACTTTTATGAGCACGACAAGAAAATTATATTGCTTGTGTGTGTTTTCATGCAGGTGTGAAGACTCATGCAGTCTTAACATCTACGGAAAACTTACATATGACTTCCAAATTCTACATCAGTCAAATTCTCACAACTCTAGACATAAAGAAATGAAATGGTACCAAGCAAATAAGGGAGACTCTATTTATGGTGAAAATTTGATACATTGTGAGGCTCACTTGAATAAAGATATATGTATATTGGCGAATTATACTACCTAAATAAAGTCAAAATTTTGCAATGACATTTAGCCTATAAATCTTGATCGGAATGTAANCCATTGATTTCAGAACACTCAAACCAGAGGATGGAAGGCGATATTTGGAAAGTTAAAAAGGAGATTTTGCATGCATTGGAGTGCCCGGACAATTTTGCATATTTTAAGTCAAAAATATTCTTTATTGGGCAATATTTTATTTAATTTTTATCCCTTAAAAGCTTTGTATGTTGCTTTGAAAAATATTCAAAGCTCTAGTAATGTCCAATATATGCATTTGAAGAACCCACAGTGCTCCAACCTATGCATTGAATGTCTTAATACGTGATTTAAGAATGCTGAACATACACAAAATTGGTATAAATTAGAAATAAGTTCGCTCGCAGAAGCAAGAACATATTTTAAAGCTTTACCAAAATTTCTTTTTTAAAAATTTCAAATTAAATATTATTAATTTATACTTACTTTCGAGTAGGTAGTCCCGTCTATGTGGTAGGAGGCAGGGTCGATCGTATGTCCCAACTTAGCCATTCTAATCCTCTTCCTCCTCACAATAACCATTCTCCATAGTAAATTATACCAAGTTTTTGTTAAGCAAGTCTAATTATGTTCATTATAAAGATAAGAGTTGATATGACTGATATTTTAATAATATTCGAATTATAAATTTCAATTGTAATTATTTTGTAAGTTATGCAAATGACAAAATTCTCAATGGTGGATGTATTGACTAAGAATCTTAATTGAAGATGATCTTTTTCAGTATACTTTCAAATTATATATATATANATAATCATGCGGTTATTATTTTCCCCATCATTCACTCTATGCTCACTCTGACAATTTCATAATATTAAATTTTTGATCTATTGCTACTATATGCTCAGTCTAAATACTTCACATCTAATGATTAGCCTTAATCAAAAGTGCTCTCATGTTATTGAGAGGGTTAATGAACTATTGAAGCTTGTGCCTATAATAAACTTTGAATTCAAAAAATTAAAGCCTTAAAAAACCGAGGAAGAAATTCTATGTAGCACATTTTCTATTGTCTCAACTAACTTACGGGAATTTGATGCAAAACTCCAATGTAAAACTCATTCATTATTTGAGGGAGGCCAAGCACAAATTTTCGGAGCCCATAAGTTTTTTCAAGCTTAACTAGAGATTTATTCAAGTTTTTGTGTTAGTGTTCAAGCTTAAAATAGCAGAGCTTATTTGATTATGATTTCACCTTGACTTGAGCTTATTAAGATTGCGATTAATGAAGTTTAAATGATAGGTTTCTTTGAAAAAAATAAACGAGCCATATTGATCTGAGCTTATTGAACTTATCAAATGAGAATAAAATTGAACAACTTTAATAAATGGGCTTAAACTTATCAAACTAAGCCTTATCGAGCGAAGTTTGTTCATACGCCGCTTCTTAGACAGATGTCTTTTTGAGCATCTGGCGTTAATCAAATCTCGTAAATTTAAATAGTCTGTAATACCTTCACAAGCCATTGACAAAAAGCAAAGCTAAATAGCGAAGCCTGACGAAACGGCATTTAGAATGCGGAGGTAGAGAGAAATTGGGTCAAAACATCTAGTCTGACCAATTGCTATTATGATTGAATTTTAAGATTTTAAAATGTTAAAATTTACTCCGCGATAATGAAAAATACAAACAATTAATTAGTTTTATATATCATTCATCTCAAAATTTAATTAAAAGTTTTAAAGATCGATTGTATCAAATTTAAGCGGCCATATCAAAATTTAGTAATCACATCCAATTTGTTTCTTATTGAGATGAAATACACACCCAAATGAACGAATGTTGCGTGCACCGTGATATTTGGATGACATTAGTGTGGCATTGCAACTCAGGCTCCATTTGAGGCAGCTTATCTGCTGTCGCGGCGTTTTTAAAATGCCGACTCACCGTTAGAAAAATTAGTTTGAGTCGCTTCTCCGAAAGCACAATTGGTTTTTTTACATCAAATGCGGAACGAGAGTCGAACCCCACGGTCCACGTTTCCAGATAAACGTCTTATCTGAATAAACACAAGTTACCCCAAACACACTCTTAATAATNATTGCGTGCACCAGGCGTACCACGGTCCACGTTTCCAGATAAACGTCTTATCTGAATAAACACAAGTTACCCCAAACACACTCTTAATAATGCCACCAATATGACAATGTCACCATTCGACAGCTGATGCAAACCATTCAGAGTAGATATTTTTTTCCACATTTTCCACACAAAGTGACTGTCTTTCTCCTTCTATAGTCTATATATTTCAGCAGCGTGAAATGCATTGAAACGCTGCAGGCCATTAGCTCTCTCTCTCTCTTTCTTATTCTTTCGCTTTGAGTTGCTTCGTGAGGCGAAGCCGTGGCGAGAAACACAAATGGAGGGAGATTTCGAATGTCTCCAACTCCGGCATTAGTGCTGGCGCAGATCTTCGNGAGTGACTGTCTTTCTCCTTCTATAGTCTATATATTTCAGCAGCGTGATGTGCATTGAAACGCTGCAGGCCATTAGCTCTCTCTCTCTCTCTCTCTCTTTCTTATTCTTTCGCTTTGAGTTGCTTCGTGAGGCGAAGCCATGGCGAGAAACACAAATGGAGGGAGATTTCGAATGTCTCCAACTCCGGCATTAGTGCTGGCGCAGATCTTCGCGGTGGCGGCAATAACTCTTATGCTCGTCTGGATCTTGCTCTTCGGGGGTGGTGCTTCGCTTAAAGCAGAAAACCTCCAACTGCTGCTTAATGTACGGCTTTTATTTCAAGCAATTATTTCAACTTAATTCATCGATAGTAGCAATATGAGGTATAAATGTTTGATATTGCCGTCCATGACAAATGATTATGATTTTTGCATTGACAACATGGAATGTAAAATTCTTAGATTGAGAAAAGGGATTTTTACGCTCAGTGCAACGCAAATATTATTGTGTACGTGTGTTGTTGAGAAAATTAGGGTGTTGAGAAAATTAGGGCGAAGAAAAACAGTAACCGACACAAATCCAGAAGAACATAGAGATTTAATGAGGTTCGGCAAAGGTGTCTACGTCCTCGGGAGCAGAGCAGCGATTCTATTCACTATTCAGAAAAGGGTTTACAGAATAGATGGATACCTNCGTGTTGAGAAAATTAGGGCGAAGAAAAACAGTAACCGACACAAATCCAGAAGAACACAGAGATTTAATGAGGTTCGGCAAAGATGCCTACGTCCTCGGGAGCAGAGCAGCGATTCTATTCACTATTCAGAAAAGGGTTTACAGAATAGATGGATACCTCCTGGGGTTACTAACAGACCTATTTATAACCCAAGGAGTAAATCCTGTGCACTACATTGCCCCTGTACCACACCGCGGGGCTTTGCCCCCGCATCCCAACCCACGTAACTTCCCAATTTGAACAGATTCTTTCGCTCCGCTTCGCTTCGATCCAGCGTCTGTCCCTATATGGTATATGAGTCNAATTCTTCCGCTCCGCTCCGCTTCGATCCAGCGTCTGTCCCTATATGGTATATGAGTCATACCATAACATGTGTCACACCTCAAAATTTAATATTACAAAATTCACATTTATGTGTTGACTCTTCTATATCACCCTATTGCATCTTTCCATTTCGTGCTTACATTAAAATCAGCAAAACCATGCTTCTTCAACATGTCCTCCGACTCTTTTCTTCAAAAGGGTTGCTTCAAATCACATGGTTGGATTTGTTGGAGAAATAGAGGGGGTCAAAATTGAAGAGATTGCTATGCATGCATGTGTTCGGTGGCCAGAGGGAGAGACAAGTCCTCCAGCAAGGGAAAGAAATGGCCAACAAAAGTGTTCTCAGAATGGTTGGTTGTGGATAGGACTGTGTCGGTGGGAAGGGAGGCTGGCCGCTGTGGGTGCGAAAGGAGTGGCTTGGGTGAGAGAGTCGCATGGAGAGGCGGNGATTCTTTCGCTCCGCTTCGCTTCGATCCAGCGTCTGTCCCTATATGGTATATGAGTCATACCATAACATGTGTCACACCTCAAAATTTAATATTACAAAATTCACATTTATGTGTTGACGCTTCTATATCACCCTATTGCATCTTTCCATTTCGTGCCTACATTGAAATCAGCAAAACCATGCATCTTCAACATGTCCTCCGACTCTTTTCTTCAAAAGGGTTGCTTCAAATCACATGGTTGGATTTGTTGGAGAAATAGAGAGGGTCGAAATTGAAGAGATTGCTATGCATGCATGTGTTCGGCGGCCAGAGGGAGAGACTAGTCCTCCAGCGAGGGAAGAAATGGTCAACAAAAGTGTTCTCGGAACGGATGGATGTGGATAGGATTGTGTGGGTGGGAAGGGAGGCTGGCCGCTGTGGGTGCGAAAGGAGTGGCTTGGGTGAGAGAGTCGCATGGAGAGGCGGCACCGACGTGGGAGTGAGGAGAGGTTTAGGGTGCGACAATGGTGTTGGCATGTCAGACCATCTGAGTAACCGGAGCAGCGTGAGGAAGGGTTGGCCAAAGCTGTAGTCGTGTGGGTTGCACTCAGAGCACGCGGGCATGAAACCGAAATGTGAGAGATCGAAGAGTGAACGGAAGTGTGAATTTCATAATATTAAACTTTGGAATTTGAGAAACATAAATAACAATATTTCAGGTGCTATGCATATATATATATATATATATNACAGGGTGCGACAATGGTGTTGGCATGTTAGACCATCTGAGTAATCGGAACAGCGTGAGGAAGGGTTGGCCAAAGCTGTAGTTGTGTGGGTTGCACTCAGAGCACGCGGGCATGAAACCGAAAGGTGAGAGATCGAAGAGTTAACAGAAGTGTGAATTTCATAATATTAAACTTTGGAATTTGAGAAATATAAATAATAATATTTCAGGTGCTATGCATAAAAACACCAAGACAAGAAAATGAAAAAAAAATTACATACATACCTACATATATATATATATATATTCTTATCCCTCAAGTCTCACTTGATTTAATCTTATATCATGAGACAATGGTTTTCTTATAACAATAATGCCTTATTTGTATCATTTAAATGGTAATGTTTATAACATTAAATTTTTTAATCTTGGCCTTTTTCATCTTTGATTTATCATATTTATGTGAAGCTTAATCAAATCTTGTCGCCAATTATTTGAAAAGTCATAAAAAAAAGCCAAGTAAAATAATTAATTACAAATAGAGAATTCATTTTTACAAATGTATAATATTAACCACAATTGCTTAACAAATTTGACAAAATAAAAATTATTAATATCAATATTATGGAAGAGATATATGAAAATTTTGATGAATCCTAATAAAAAAAAAACAATCACCAAAATAAAAATATAAGCATCCCTTGAGTTTTATAAATGCTAAGTGTTAAAAATGACATTTTTGTTTTTGATATAACATTAATTATTGTAGAATATTAAATATCAAATTGTAAAATTTCCACAAATGTTTTTCTTTTTCATTCTCATCCCTAAACTAACTTTAATTTACATTTGACAGGCACATCATGTTCTGATGCTATTCGGGCCTATTATATCCACCGGACAAGGTAAGACATGCAAAAAGAAATTACTAAAACAATTGCTTAAATTATAAATTTGTATTTGATTTATTTTGTTGGAATAGCTATCATGGCCTTTAAGACAATTCCTGGAAGAAGAAAGGCGAGGAATACGGCTGTCAAAATGGCTCGTTGTTCGCGAACAGCTCATATTCGGCTCGTGTTCGGCTCATTAACTTCGTTCGATAAGTTAACAAGCCGAACACGAACTAAGATGTGTTCGTTCGTGTTCGACTCGTTTTGGCTCGAAATACTAGTCATTAAGTTTATATATACATATTAAGTAGTATTTTAAAAAAAATCTAATTGAATATAAGGCTACAAAAATTTAAAATCAATTAAAATATTGATTAAGAAAATAGAATAAAAATTATTAAATTAGATTCAAATGATGTTTTAATATATATAATAATATGTTTATCTTGCCCAAACCCTTATTGTCTTATGGTTACATGATTAGGGTTGTTAAAAGGACTCTTTGTTCGTGAACAGCTCGCTCAAACCCTTATTATTTTATGGCGACATGATTAGGGTTGTTCAAAGGACTCTTTGTTCGTGAACAGCTCGTGTTCGGCTTATTGTTTTATGTCTTATGGCTACATGATTAGGGTTGTTAAAATGACTCTTTGTTCGTGAACAGCTCGTGCTCGGCTCGTTAAGCAAACGAGCAGAACACGAACACACTTTTTGAGCTTGAAATATAAATGAGCCGAACACGAGCTGAGCATGGCTCGCTCGTGTTCGGCTCGTTTACACCCCTACATATAGGTGATGTTTCCAGAATTACAAGAAACTGTAATTATGATTACGGTTCATTTGCATACATTTCACCCGGTATCTTATGGATTTATATATCTAATGTCTAAGCATTATTGTTTAAATTCATTCCATAAAAATTTTTCACATCACATAAGAAAATATCATCATTTTTAAATCTAAAAAAAATACATCTTTTCGTGCATAGGTAAGATAAGATGGCATATATGTAAAGATTGAAAATTAGGTGTTAGATATGTAAATACATAAAAATTGAATGGTACCTATGTACATCTCCTCTATTATAAATGTCATGACCATATATAGAATTTCTAGAACTTTAGGCTATAATTTGATTCATTATGAATGANATGACTACATGATTAAGGTTGTTAAAATGACTCTTTGTTCGTGAACAGCTCGTATTCGGCTCGTTTGCTTAACGGGTCGAACACGAACGCACTTTCTGAGCTCGAAATATAAACAAGCCGAACACGAGCTCTTTTTTACATCTCTAGTGAGGAAGCTTTTCCACATGCTATTAAACTCGGCGGGTCTTATTTTGGGTGTGCTCGGCCTCTACGCCATCTTAAAGTTTACAGGGAGGCTGGTGGGCCGGCAAATTTACATAGTCTGCACTTTTGGATTGGAGTTGGAGTAATGGGCCTCTACGCTTTCCAGGTACTCAACTCTTTACGATAAACAATGTAAGAAAAATTACGTAGGCGACTCACAGTTTATATATTTACATATATCACACCTAAATTTTCAGATTTATCAGTTTGGTGCTTTAAACTTATGTGCATGAAAATGTGCATTCCACTTCTAAATGTTATAATACTATCATATTTTGATGTGATATTAAAGATTGTAGTGCCCTATTTGTGTATAATATGAAACTTTGGGTGTTTGATATATTTATAAATATTTAAAAATATTGCTATGTATCAATTTATTTGTTTATGTTTGGCTCATTTATTAATTGAGTGTAAAAAAAAAAAAATTTATGTATGACTCGTGAACCGAATACAAATTATTCGCAAACAACGAGCCATTTTGAGAGCCCTATATGTAACTAAATGCTGCAAGAGAATTATAAACTTACTTGCATTAATAGTTACCGACAATTCTTCCTTGGTCTCTCTTTCTTCTTGTTTCCCAGGGCGCAGAAGAATATGAGGACAGACATGAAGCCTTGGCATGCCTTCTTCTGACTGGTGATCTTCATTATGGTTGTTTTTACATCAGGGACAGGTTTAATAAAAAGATTTAGGTTCCTGAATCTCTTAAACGAAATAGAAACTTATGTGCTTAACTTCACAGGAATAGCTATTATCTTGTTTGGAATAGCTGTGGTTCTGTCGGTTGTACTTATATAAAAAACATGGAAAATATTAGATATGATGTTTGTATGTGCGCACAGTTGTTGAGATTCAAGCATCTCACTCTTTATAATGTTACAGTGTGACGTTCTCGAGTCTAAACGACAGTTCGCACATACATAAAATCACACCTAATATTTTTTTCTAAAGATAGGACTAATTGGTTGAATTGTGACTTTTTTTCAATATATATATATTTTTTTAATTTATTTTGTTTGATTTGTGATTTGTGTTGGTTTTATAAGCAAAATAAATGCTCAATTGTGTGGAAATTTATGTATGATGGTTTGTTAACCTTTTTCTCACACCAGTAGTGAAATCGAGAACTTGGACCTCAATGTACTTGTTGGGATTCAACAAATTTGTTTGTGTTTTTTTTTTTCATGAAAATATATGGGGACAATAATGACAACAAAACCTTGAAAAAGTACCAATATGAACTTTTATGAGCACGACAAGAAAATTATATTGCTTGTGTGTGTTTTCATGCAAGTATGAAGACTAATACATGCATGCATGAGTCTTCACATCTAAGAAAAACTTACATATCACTTCCAAATTTGCTTAGCACAATAGTGATCTTTCTCTACATCAATCAAATTCTCACAACTTTGAACTTTTATGAGCGCGACAAGAAAATTATATTGCTTGTGTGTGTTTTCATGCAGGTATGAAGACTCATACATGCATGCATGAGTCTTCACATCTACGGAAAACTTACATATCACTTCCAAATTTGCTTAGCACACTAGTGATCTTTCTCTACATCAATCAAATTCTCACAACTCTAGACATAAAGAAAAGAAATGGTACCAAGCAAATAAGGGAGGCTCTATTTATGGTGAAAACTTGATGCATTGTGAGGCTCACTTGAATAAAGATATATGTACATTGACGAATTATACTACCTAAATAAAGTCAAAATTTTGCAATGACATTTAGCCTATAAATCTTGATCGGAATGTAATTCAGAAATGCAAATTAGTACCCAATTTATATGACTTATATGCCATTGATTTCAGAATACCCAAACTAGCGGAAAGAAGGAGATATTTGGAAAGTTAAAAGTGAGAGTTTGCATGCATTAGAGTACCAAGACAATTTTGCATATTTTAAGTCATAATTATTCCTTATGAGGCAATATTTTATTTAAGTTTATACCTTAAAATTTTTATAAGTTGTTATGAAGAATATGCAAGGATCTTGTAATGTCCAATATATGGATTTGAAGAACCCATAGTGTTCCAACAAATGCTTTGAATGTCTTAATACATGATTTAAGATTGCTAGACAAGCCCAAAATTGGTATAAATTAAAAATAAGTATGCTTGCAGAAGCATAAACATATTTTATAGCTTTACAAAAATTTCTTTTTTAAAATTTCAAATAAAAATTATTAATCTATGCACGCTTTCGAATAAGTAGCCCTGTCTATGTGGAAAGAGGCAGAGCCAATTGTATGCCCCATCTTAGTCAGTTTGATCCTCTTCCTCCTCACAGTGACCACTGATCAGACTTAATTAGACCAAGTTTTTATTAAGCCAGTCTAATCATATTCATTATAAATACTAAATTTAATATGACTGATGTTTTCATAATATTCAAATTATAAATTTCAATTGTAACTATGGTTGCAACTCATGCAAATAGCAAAATTCTCAATGGTAGATGTATTGATTATGAATCTTAATTGAAGATGATCTTTTTTCAATATGCTTTCAAATTGTATAAATAAGTTTTATAAACAACTTATTAAATCCATAAAAAATCAATAGAACTCAACCACGAGATGCTTACAGAAAATATCATCCATGCTCCATAATTTTTTTGTGAGGTTGACAAATTTATGATTGACAAAAGCCTAATTATAAAGAGTGACTATCATATCAAAAATATTATTACATTCATAATCAAGTTAACCTTTGCTAGTAAGTGACCCTAGTTATCTGTCTATGTGGTTTGGCATGTAGGCTCCACAAATGAATTAGCCATTGCTAGAGGTCTCTGATAGGTAATTTAGTAAGATGACCTGTAAGTTCTCTAATGTTTTTTTTTTCTATTTGAATTGTAAATATATTGCTGCTTCAATTAAGTTTGGTTGAATAGCTCTTTAATAAGTTAACTCTGGACTATATAACTCTGGATGATAGGATCATAGGATTATGATATTTGTCATTTTTTTCCCATCATCCACTCTATGCTCACTGTGATAATTTCATAATCTTAAAACTTAGATTTATTGCTACTATATGTTTAGTCTAAATACTTAACATCTAATGATTAGCCATAATCAAAACTATTTTATTGTTATTGAGAGGGGTAATTAACTATAGAAGCTTGTGCATATAAGAAACCTTGAATTTGAAATCTTAAACCCTCAAAAAATGAGGAAAAAATTCTAAATAACACCTTTTCGATAGTCTCAACTACCTTATGAGAATTTGACTCAGAAATACAATGTAAAGCTCGTTCATTCTTTACTCAGAAATCCAATGTAAAGCTCGTTTATTCTTTGAGGGAGGCCAAGGCCAAAATTTTGGGAGGCCATGAGTATTTTCAAGCTCAACTAGAGATTTATTCAAGTTTTTGTGTTAGTGTTCAAGCTCAAAATTGTTTATTGAGAGCATATTAAATTATGATTTAACCTTGATTTGAGCTTATTAAGATTTTGATTAATGAAGTTTAAATGAGCAGTTTTTTGAAAAAAATAAACAAGCCATATTGATCTGAGCTTGTCGAACTTAGCAAATAAAAATATAATTGAACAAACTTAATAAATAAGCCTTTTCTTATCAAACTAAGTCTTATCGACCCAAGTTTGTACATACGTCACTTCTTAGATAGATGTCTTTATGAGCATATGGCCTTAATCAAATCTTAATTGAGCTTCTTAATGATCATATTCATCAGCTTTAAATGATATTGTTTGTGATTATAAATGCCTTGAGGAACAAGTAGTTTGAGATAATTTATTTAAAAACTAACTATTTATAAAATTATTTAAACTTTTTTGACAAGTTAATTAAATGATCATACATGAGTTCTAATTGAACCGTGCCACATATAGCTTAAAAATAGCTTAACAAAAATGCCTCAATGGGCTAATAAATAATCTAAGAATAAATCTCAATATTTTCATACATGATAACCTAAAAGAAGATTAGGGAAAATCTGAAAATTTTGAATTACCCGCAGACACCGAATGATAATAGAACGCAAACACAACATACTCTCTAATTCCCACCCTCTCTGCAGCGTCGGCAAAACCAATCTTGTGATTGGAAGCACCCCGTTGAAGAATATCAATGGAGGACTTATTGGAGATGCATGATTTTTCCGGAGATATGTAATTTTGTCTGCTTGTGGCCTGCTCTCGTAGCAACACTGGTGTGAAAGGGAGAGACAGAAGCATTAACGGAAGTATTGATTTTTTAATATAAAATTTTGGGATAAGAGACATGTAAATAATAATGTTTCCGGTGTTTTGTATGTAAAAACCCCAATTTTTTAATAGATTGTGAATTCATTTCATTAAAAGTGAAAAAATTATCAAAATCCATCAATTAGTCTTTAGCAAAAATCTTGCAACTCACTACAAACAAATAATAATTATCATGAATTTATTCATTCAAAATCATTTATTAAGTCAATGACATTTATAATTGTATTTAATAATGATTAAGTACTAAATCATTCATTACATTAGAGTTAAATAATTTAATATCCTAAGTTTGTATGAAGATCTCACATATACTCAAATACATGAAACATATAAGAGAATAAAATTTTTATGGAAAAAACACAAAAAAGGGATAAAAATTATGAAAATATTGAGAAGGCAATTTTATAAAGTAAAGAATAAAAGTTCGACTTAATTGTGAATGTGGCTGAAAATATTGAGAAAATTTGAAGAGTGATAACAATGAATTGTTGATAACAATTGGGTGATCGTAGCAAAATAATGGTTTGAGTGAAGAGAATTAGACGATGAAAATGAAGTGATGACAGTTGTTGTGGTGTTCAACAACTTCAAACTTAAAAAACACAACGAGTTCTTCATATCTGAGTGTTATTTTTTTCTTTTTTTTTGTTAGTCAATAGCTTTTAAGACTCTTTTCATATAAAAAGTAAAAGTTTATTTATGAAATTATGCAATGACATTTTGGTAAATCTAGCTAAAATTTTAAATTACTCTAGAAAATGAAACATGTTGATTTTTTTATCATAATTCTTTTTAGCATTTAAATTTCTTAATGATCCTAGAATAGAATGATCTTGAACTGGTTGAATCTCTCTTATCAAGCCAATCTTTCTTTATTGCAACCATGAATAATTTGAAAATAGCTTGATTCACAAGCCAATGTAATGAAAATTTCAACATCGCTTCAAGAAATCGGATCATAAGTAACGTGATTGAGTTCATTTGGTTCAACTACAATTTTGTTGAAATCAAGAATAAAATGATATTGGATGTCATGTTTGATGTTGTTTGATTAGCTGAAAAAAAAAACACTAAAATAAATGCAAGACTTTATATTTTCTTATTTAGTTTGAAAAAAAAAATGAATTCAGTTAAAATAAATATGTTAAGGTCAGAGGTGGCGGTGGTAGACAAAAGGCGGGCGATGAAGTGTTGCTGGCAGACAGGTGGCCATGACCAAATAAATTGCTGGTAGTAAATACGCTGGCTTCTAGCAGACGGGGAACGAGCAATGAATGACAACAACAACTGGCAGACAACAACGACAACAACCAGGAGGTGCGCGTCAGCCTATGATGGTGGCATCACTTTATACAAAGCAATGTATTTAGAATTCCTCCAAATCCAACAAATTCCAAAAAACATTTAAAATACACTAAAAACTGCATTCCACATACATTAGACTTTCACACTGTTTTTATTATTCTTCTGCCAAATGCTTGAATTTTTATATCCTTGCAAAAGGAATGCGATTCACTTCTTTCGCTACAAGCCAAACAACCCCTAAAGAAAATTCAATACCAATATAAAATCAAGATATTATATTTGATTGAAATTTATAACTAAGTCATATGCGACAGAAATGAAATAATTTTTGGGCGGATCTAGCTTTTATTAATACAACTTTGTTCGGATTGCTTGTACTCCATGAATCCGTTTTTTTTTTCTTTTTTATTAGTTAGGTGCGACAAATAATCCTACGTCTGAAGTACTCAACACGCACCCATAGCTTGAAAATTAAGGGATAATGCATCTCAAAAGACAAGTACATATATTGCAAGTAAATCGGTATTTGACAGAGGCTCAAATACCAATTTTTCATGTGCTTGGCCCCATGATGAGAGTGAATTATGTGCCTAAATATTCGAGAACTCAGCATCACTGGAGATCGAATCCGTGACTTGAGGGAACTTACACCACGACTTGTGGCGAGCTCGCGCGCGCACACACGAACACATGCACATAGTTTTGTTACAGAGCAATAGGGCCACGTTAAAATAATGATGGAAATTAAAGCATCTCTGAAAGTAAACGCCTTTCTCCAAAACGAAACTGTACAGCAATGTGGAATGTGAATCGTTTTAAGGAGAGAAAGCACAAGAAGTAATTGCTAACATGCAGTATGGGTGACTCAGTCTGACTCCTCCCTTATTTTTATTTCTTTTTTCATTGAATAACAATCTTAACTGTTCATCAGTAATTTTTTTTTTATTGTGATCTCTTCATTTATGTTTTAGAGAATATTGAGGGTTGCAAACAGAGTGCTATAATAAAAAAGGGATTTTTACATCCATAGTATCTGAAACATTCATATTTAAGAAACTCATACTTTTTCTACTTCCACCCTGCTCCTATCTCTGCTCGATTCCGGTAATGCTGCCGGAGTTTCGAAGCACCAACTCTCATCTTTCTCCTCCTTCTGCCGCACTCCTACCAAAGCATCAGGACCGTGACGTACAAAGACCTCAAACCTACAATAACGATGAGATTGCAACGCACAAAGACTTGATCAGAAGCTCACATCTTTCTCTTTCTTCCACTCCACTAAACAACAATATTAATTAAGGAACATTAACGGAGGGTGAGATTTGTAAATTAAATATTTCAGATGTGTGAGATACGTAAATATTAATGTTTCAGGTGCTACNCATATATTGCAAGTAAATCGGTATTTGACAGAGGCTCAAATACCAATTTTTCATGTGCTTGGCCCCATGATGAGAGTGAATTATGTGCCTAAATATTCGAGAACTCAGCATCACTGGAGATCGAATCCGTGACTTGAGGGAACTTACACCACGACTTGTGGCGAGCTCGCGCGCGCACACACGAACACATGCACATAGTTTTGTTACAGAGCAATAGGGCCACGTTAAAATAATGATGGAAATTAAAGCATCTCTGAAAGTAAACGCCTTTCTCCAAAACGAAACTGTACAGCAATGTGGAATGTGAATCGTTTTAAGGAGAGAAAGCACAAGAAGTAATTGCTAACATGCAGTATGGGTGACTCAGTCTGACTCCTCCCTTATTTTTATTTCTTTTTTCATTGAATAACAATCTTAACTGTTCATCAGTAATTTTTTTTTTATTGTGATCTCTTCATTTATGTTTTAGAGAATATTGAGGGTTGCAAACAGAGTGCTATAATAAAAAAGGGATTTTTACATCCATAGTATCTGAAACATTCATATTTAAGAAACTCATACTTTTTCTACTTCCACCCTGCTCCTATCTCTGCTCGATTCCGGTAATGCTGCCGGAGTTTCGAAGCACCAACTCTCATCTTTCTCCTCCTTCTGCCGCACTCCTACCAAAGCATCAGGACCGTGACGTACAAAGACCTCAAACCTACAATAACGATGAGATTGCAACGCACAAAGACTTGATCAGAAGCTCACATCTTTCTCTTTCTTCCACTCCACTAAACAACAATATTAATTAAGGAACATTAACGGAGGGTGAGATTTGTAAATTAAATATTTCAGATGTGTGAGATACGTAAATATTAATGTTTCAGGTGCTACACATGTAAAAACACCAAAAAATTAAGTGAAAGAATAATGATGAATGGTCAACATCTCCTTCAACAAAACATTAATATTTATGAGAAAATTATCATTAGCATCAAATTAAAAAAAAAAAAAGGACCCAGAGAGGAAGAGAAATAAAGATAAATCAGATTAAAATCAGAGCAAAGTACAATAAAACAGTAGAACTGCTCTATGAAAAAGTTACAACATATCTATAAAAGAGGACATATCTTTCTCCTTTTTTTTGGACATTATGGACCTCCTCTTTCATTCATGTGAGTGTTGATATTAGATATAGTATTTTACGTTATATAATGCTTCTTTATTATCTTCAAGAATCTTACCAAAAAATTAAAGAAGCTTCCTTGTCGTTCCCTTTCACCACTCAACCTTTGCTTTCCATAATTACACATCACTACCTTCACTTACATAGCCCCTTGCATCATTTCTCTCTCTCTCTCCCTCTCCCTCTCTCTCTCTTCCTCTCTGTGTGTTTATTTGTGCTGAAGGAGAAAAGCTCAATTAGTCCATATTGCCTGCAGGTCTTTGTGTGGTAAGAACTTCATATCATGGAATGTTTTCCTTCAGTTTTCTAATTGTTTGCAGGGAATCTTAGAAGAATTCTCTGGAAATACTGAAATTTATTGCTTTTTTATATTTGGTTTTATGTTTTTGGTCCATTGTTGTACACAGTTTAGATGTTTTTTTTTTTCGTTGTTGAATTATGGGTTGGCAAAGAAATTATTTTTCTGTGAAATTAATGCTTAATATAGCTTAGGAACTCTTATTCCCTTACCCTTTATAAAGCTGTCATATTTATTTGTTGATTTGTAATTATCATGATGCTTAAAGTTTATTGTATCAACTTACTTCTTACAATTTATAAACTTTGCCTGACATGTTCTGTCTTCTCTGTATTGTGCTTCTCTGTATTTAGTTATGTGCACCCCTCATTGGCCTACTTGGGGCATTCAGTTAATCTGCAAATGAGGATTTGTTATTCGTCTCTTTCAATTAAAACTTGTTTATCCCACCATTATTCTGATAAATTATGATGCAGAAATATCTGATTTTCTTAAATTTCTTTAACTGCAGTAGAGATATTTGATACTTTTTCCAAGAGTATATTCTGATCTGTTGGATGCTTCAATTGTTAGTTTCTTCGGCCTGCCATGGAGTAATTTCCCCGCAATAACTATAAATCTGAGGGACATCAAATTATGTGAAATTTTTAGTAATAGAAGAATATAAAGTTTTCATTTTCTGATTTATAAATCCTAGTTTCTATGTGAAGTACTCAATACAAATTATTTATGATGATAGCTTTTACAAGATGGAAGTCTTGTTCCTTCTTTTAAATGAACCATCATTTCGATGATAGACCACGATAAGCTAATTGCATTTTAAGTGATAGACCAAAATGGGTTGTTTACACATCAGGTTAAAAAGGAGATATTTTACCAAATTATATATTTGTATTATTGAAAGGTGTGGAGGAGGCTTCATAGCTCCGGATGCAGCAACAGTGATCAAGACTGTTAAGGTCTCCATTACCCTGATGTGCTATTTTGCTTTCTCGAACGTTGCAAATTTAAATATTTGTATCTTATTTTTGTCTATGGATTAGTGCATATACACTTCTTTGTGCAACTATGGAGTTAAGATGTTCTTATCAAATTCCTTAGTGCTATCTATAGATTATTTAGCTTCTTCTCATGATCATTACTAGTCTTAGGTGTAAACATTTTTCTGGTAATTTCTCTACTTTTATCTACATCTCAACCATCCTCTCCCTCTCTATACTCTCCCTGACAGATATTTATTTACATCAACTATCACTCTACTTCATAAAAATATTGTTTAATTACATTAAATATCATGTTGTAAGAGCATACTTTTTATGGTGCTTCATAAGAGTTCCTAACATGAATTTTGTTTGACCCTATTAGAAGTGCGTTAAGACCCATGTAGGTTGCAACATATCAAACACTTAATTTCATTCAAACTATAGAGAAATAGATTGATGTTTTTCATTGCATAAAGATCTATCACATACATCGACAAAAGAAATATTGAAAGAGGAAACATAAAGATTTTATGCAGAAAATTTAGAAAGAGAACTATTCACATTTTTTGGCCTAATAAAAAATTATTTATTATATATTTGAATTAACAAAGATCAACTCTTCTTTTAAGTAGAGAAGATGAGATTAAAATGTTTAACTTATTTATAACTATCAAACAACAATAGCTGAAGATACTAGTTTGCCGATAAAATCCACTAGTTAGGCAACAAGAGCCACTAGTGTTGGTCGGTGATATTTGTCGTTGGTTGCTGGCCTTAAGCTTTCTTCAAGAGTATGAACTTGAAACTTAGCCTTCTTTTTCTTTCTTTAGATTGAATATGAGGTTTTATTTATAGAGTTTTGGAAGAGGCTTTCAATTTGATAAGTTAAGCAAAAATCTCAAAACACTTTGTCAGACTGTTTGTGTCCATTTCCCTGAGCATAGATCAATCTTCTAACATTTAAATGTCTTACTGATCTCAAATTTGAACCATATTGAACTAATTAGCTCCTCTTGTTGAGATGCTCATGTTGATTATAACCATGCCAAATCTGAAGAACTTTCGACATTCCAATTAATTTTTCAAAACTTTCAATTACAATTCAAGTGCATCATCCAAGGTCATTTGGGCTTGAAACAAATCTTTTTTATTGTCATTAAGTTTCTATTGTTAAGATGTTTAGGCTGGATATAAAGTTGCTAAAATCAAAACTTGAATGATCTTAACTTTTACTCCGAAAGTCCTCTTATCTAATATGCACAAGATTTATGAATCATCAAGTGAATTTTCTGGTGACATATCAGAAAGTAAATAAGGATTTATTGTTACCGTCTCCCTTTTTATGTTAACCAAGCAAGTGAAAATGAAAAGTATCTGAAATTAACTTGTTCAGGTAAGTTCATAATGTGCTTTTTTTCCTTAATTTATATTCTTAAGTACCTTTCATTTGGTAAAACATCACATTTAAAAAATTTCAAGTATTAATATGAAATAAATGGTGATTTACATAGCGCCAGTTCTGTTTTCTCATGTTTTCTAATTAGTTCTTCATCTCAATCCAGTTAATAGCGAAGATACATGGAACCATCCAGCCCCTGTCCATCTTCTTCCACCAGAATCCAAACCGAATTAACCATGAATTCACCCAAAACAAATCAATCATCTGAAAACAACTCTAATGTCACAAGCCAAATAGCTTCCAGCATCTCATTTCAAGACTACTCCCCCTCAAACACAGCCCACACTCCCCTTTCCATGCCACTCCCCCTCTCCCTCTCCCTCTCCATCAACAATGGCTCCTCCTCTTCCCTACTTTCCCCCTCCAGCACAGTTGAAAGCAGCAGCGATGCCCATCAACCAAAAGTCTTCACCTGCAACTACTGCCTTCGCAAGTTCTTCAGCTCCCAAGCTCTCGGTGGCCACCAAAACGCCCATAAGAGGGAGAGAACCATCGCAAAGCGCGCAAATGCAGCTAAACAGTTCCCTCTCACAGTTCTCGGTTCCGTTGGTTTACAGTGCCATGGCTCGTTGCATCATGGTTTCTGGGGAAGGGAGGAGGCAAGGAGGAATACCAGGTTTCAGCAAGGTTTGTTTGGGGGAGTTTCTTCGTTCATGGAGGAAGAGGAGGTGGGCGTGCATTGGCCTGGGAGTTTCAGACAGAAAGTGGTATCTGGTTTTGAGCTGGTCAGTGGTTCTGAGTTGAATTGTAGAGCAAAGGATGCAGGGGAGGTTGATGAACCTGATCTTAATTTAAGGCTCTGAAAGAAGCTGAAGCCATTCTTGTGCAGAGCGTATGGATTGATTTGCCTTGGAGGTTTTTAAGCTCTGGTTTGTTCTTTGCATTGCTGTTGCGCCTAAACTTGTTTGTGGATAACAAGTCTGGAGATTGATGCTAACTTTAGTTGGATATATTGCTTTGTGCTTGTAATTTATATTGAGTGGTATTAGTAAAATAGCTGATATATTTTTTTTTCTTTCTTAAATGATCAGCAGATAAATATTAAGGAGGGATTTATATCACATAAATTTTATCTAATTAAATATCTAAAGTCAAAATTTTGATATTTAATTATATGATTTATTTAGTGTTTCAATCAACTCATAATATGTGCATGAAAATATTGAGTTTATTTTTAAAAAATTAATATTAGTTATAATTAAAATAATAAAAATTAGATATATGAATATTTAAAAATTTTGTGATATGTATGTAGGTTTTCTAATTATAAAGTATATGGTTGGAATTCATAATTTTCGATAAATAATGTTATTGACCATATAATTTTAGTTTTTATTATCACAATTATTGGTTCTGATAACATTTATATTAATTTCATATCTTAATACTCATCTTGGAAAAAAAAATCTTAATTATATTAAATTAATTTTGCTGCTGGTCTGGTATGTATTGATGGTTTTGATCCCATTCGAGATTAGTTGGAGACATGTTTAATACTGTAATTATAAGGCAATCAACTGGAAAAAAATAACTTATGAAGAATTATATTTTTGAAAAATATTATAGGTTGGAAGAGAGTAATATTGTGATTATAAGGCAATCTACGGTTTATTTATGCCTAAATTAAGGGCCTGTTTGGGGCAACTGTAGCCTATTGAATAATCTGCTGATAAGTTGATTAAAAATAATTTGCTGATAAGCTAAGTGTGGTGGCTATTACAAATTTTTATTTTTTTTTGGAAAATTCAGACCGCATCCAGAAAGATGCCACCACACTTAGAAATGTGCGGTGTGAAAATGTTGTTTTCAACGTTTTGAAAACGCATAAGCTGTCAAAACATAGTTTACCCAAACAGATCAGGTGTGTTTTCAAAACGCATCTGCACCAAATAAGCTGCCCCAAACAGGCCCTAAGTTGCCCAATAATTGAAGATAAACATAACATCAATTTTTTTAAAATAATTCTTGATGCTATTGAAGAAAAATAGCTACAAGTACTCTTGAGTGCTAGAAAATTCGCGGCGGTAAAGTGATTATTTAACGTTTTAGCTTTACACGAAGATCGATGACGCATACAGATAAAATATAAGTGATGTGAGGAGAACCAAATATTTTTACGTGAGAAAACTCTAGAAAGGGAAAGAATCACGGAGTTTAGCCTATTGAATGTAATCTTATATATAATTATAAATCAATAAGTCCACCATTCTCTTTAATTAGAGAAGATGGAATTACAAAACTAATAATCGCAATGTAAAATAATGTAATAGTCATAGTTGGACAACAACAAATGTAGTCATTGACTGTAATAACAATAGTTAGCCACACAAATCACAACTAGTTGCTACAAAAGGTTAAATTGGCCATAAATAGTGTAGTTGGTGGCTGTAATAGCAGCAATTAGCCACAAAAGTTGTAATTTGAAACTGTAACAGTAGTAGTTGGTTACAAATGCCTTAATTGATTACTACAAATGCAGTTGTTGGCCATAAAAGTTTTAGTCGGTGATTGTAATAGCGATAATCATTCATTGAGGTCATAGTTCAAAACTGTAATAGCAGTAGTTGGCCACAAATGTTATAATTGAGTTATACAAAGACAAAAGTTGGTCATAAAGGCTATAGTCGGTGGTTGCAATAGTGATAGTTGGCCACATAGTAGTAGTTAGATATTATAAGAGTAATAATTGACCACCAATACATTAGTTGGTTGCTACAAAGGCAGTAGCTGGTCACAAAATTTTGTAATTGATGACTGTAATAATGACAATTGGCCATAGGGACTATATTTTGAAACTATAACAATAGTATTTGGTCATAAAGATCATAGTTGAATGTTACAAGAAATAGTTGATCATAAAGGTTGTAATCAGTGGCTAAAATAGTGGGAAATGGCCATAGATATCATACTTAGAAACCGTAATAGTAGTAGCTGGCCACAAATGCCGTATTGGTTGCTACAAAGGTGGTACTTAGCTCTAAAGGTCATCGTTGGACACAATGGTTGCAAGCATAGGTTTCCAACCATTGATGAGATTTATGATTTCCAGCTGTATAGGTTTCCAACGATGGTTTGCAACCATCGTTGGACACAATGGTTTGCAACCATCGTTGGACACAATGGTTGCAAGCATAGGAGTCTGAAAGCTGAATATGACCCAAAAATGAGATTAACAATCACCTGTCACTGTCGGCCATTAACATTTATCACTGCTGCCACCAACTTTCGGCAAACTCTATTTAAAACAGTTGTATTAATATGGTTCTTGGGTCTAACATTGGTATTGAAGCCCAACGAGAAAAGCACATTGCGCCCCCTTATGGCCTGGCGTGGTCACGCCACAGCTGGGGTGTGATTACGTTCAGATGTAGCCACTGATCCGTGACCTTTGTCCACGAATCCTCATTCTGATATTCCATTTGATCGGATGACTGAAAACATCTGAAAACCATCAACGACTACAGAAACCATCGAAGTAATCCAAAAATTTGATCTCCCATCTGATCGACGACCTAAAACAGCTGTTGTCGCCTTATAAAAGGTGTGTGTTCGTCCCCGTGGAAGGAATTAATCAAGTGAAGGAATTCATTGGATAAGCAATGAAGTTGAGAGTGCCTTGAATACAACAATCACTTCTTCTTCTTCTTCTTCTTCTTCTAAGATTGCTCTCTTCAGCCCGAGTTCTCTGGTCTCTGATCAACCGTTTCTTTGTAAGTATTTCCTCCATTTTCTTTTAAGTTAACTGTTTAATTTAAGCGTTTAATTTTAGCATTTTAAAATGTACTTTATGTTAGCTCAATAACATTGAATTAGGCTTAGGTTTTGGTTTGACTCAGATCAACCCGAACTAGACCTAATCCAAATAACTAAAATGGTTTAACCCATACCTTAAAACATATCCCTAGTGTCACCCTACCTAGAATTGACGAAACCTAGACCAGACCTAGCTCATGTCTGGCAAAAACCTAGCCCAAACCCTATAACTTAGCCCAAGTCTAGTCCAACCTAACCCAAACCCTAAAACTTAACCCAGGTCTGACCCAACCTAGACCTAACTTAACCTAACCACTTCCTAGCTTAGGCCTAGCCCAACCTAGTCCAATCCCTAAAACTTAACCCAGGTCTGACCCAACCCAAACTTGAATTAACATAAACCTAAGGCAGCTCATGTCTCGCCCAACTGAACCTAAACCCTACAACATAACACAAGTCTGACCCACCCAGCCTTGACTTAACCTAGACCAGACCCAGCTTAAGTCTAGCCTAACCTAACCAAAACCTTAAAACCTAACACAGGTCTGACCCAACCCAGACATGATCTAACCTAGAGCGACCCAGCTTAGATCTAGCCCAACCTAACCCTAACCTTAAAACCTAACATAAGTCTGGCCCAAACCAGACCTAACCCAATCGAGACCCAACCAAGCTCAAGTCTAGTCCAACCTAACCGAAATGACCTGAAACACCCTGAAACCACCCTAATGACCTGAAACACCTCGAAACTACCCAAATGAACCGAAACACCACATAATAAAATAGATAACTTGAAGTAAGCCATAACCATTCAAATAATCAAAATACCCCAAAATCATCCCAATGTCTTGAAAAGACTCAAATCACCCAAACTAAAATGGTTGAGCCTTCCTCAACCTTAAACCTGAATTTCATCCAAGGTTATTAACATGTTCTCTTTATGTTGTTTCATGGGTATGCATCAAAATAAAAATAATAAAAATATATAAAATAAAAAGGGAGGAGGAAATTTGATTGTAAAGTTGTTTTTCTCCGTAAACATAAAATTTTAAGCTAAACTTAGGAACATCTAAATTTCTCCATCATGACAGACAAACCTAGGAAATGAAACCAAAACATGAATAAAAGATTGAACCTCAAATAAACATCTAAAACATACCAAGGTAAAGAATGAGAACCAACCCTAGGGAGAGATCCGACATGAACTCTAGGTCAACTAACTTAGACACCAACTTCAGGGCCATACACCTACTGAAGGTTCGTCTAAGTAGATCAACTATTAGCTCTAAGGTTTGAAATCTATAAAACAAAAATAAACCTAATCCATGAAGCTAGAGGGAATAACCTAACAGACCAATGAAGGTATTTCAAACCTCATTCAGGCAGTGAATCCCTTGAGCTAAGACACTTAAGGGGACTTCTCGGTTATGAGGTTGCTTATAGTTGACAGATATCAATTTTCCTGGTCGATAAAAAAGCCCTGAGCATCTTGACTGGGTAAACCCTTCCTTGTGTCTAAGTTAGTCCACCTATTAGAATTTCTTATAGAGTCTAAGTTTTCATTTTTCATCTAGAAATCTTTTTTACCCAACTCTATTCTTACTTTAGGGTTCCTAATTATTTATAATCAGTCAAATCAAGTGTTTTATATTAACCTCTTGACCTAACCTAGACACTTTTTATTCATAATTCATCATTTTAAGCTTTTTAAAATCACTTCATATCAGGCATGGTTCCCCATCGAGGGCATTCTCTATGATATGTTGCCATTCCCATTCATGTTAAAGCCTCCCTTCTGAAGCTTAATCTTGAATTTTTTTTTTTCTTATTAAGCAAGAGTTTTCTTTAGAGTTTGTGACCCTAAAGATGTAATTAACTATAATGATTTGCTCTTAGAGGAAACAAGATCCCCAGAATTAAATCTTATCCTACAATTGTCATGGCTCCACAGGATCATAAATCCCAAAGATCTCCTCATCCGGATGATTAGGCCCATTCTGAGGTAATATTTATATCTTTCGGGGTAATACATTATTCTTTGAATTTCGTATCTGATCATTCATATAGAAGTCTTTCAAGTTCTATGGTGGTAGTGTAAAAAGAAATCACCAGTGGTAAGGGTCAGCTGTGGTTGACAGTGATCGATGGAAGATTGTCGATAGTGTTGAATGACTACAGAGGTTGATGGTTGTCATTGGATCTTCAATACATTTGTTATTCTCAACAATCATATTTGGAGTACAACAATTACAAACAATAATCAACATCCGTCGGTGGTTGACAACTATGAAGGTTAGTAGTTATCGTCGTGTCTTCTCTCTAAAACATGACCTAAAATTTTTCTCCTTTTCTTTTCATCCTCCGTCCCTCAAGTGAAGAGTGATGATCTATTTATATTATTTTAATGAGGAGCATTTTGTTCTTTCAGAGCATAGCTTCCCTAACCACCCGATCAGACGGCCCTCGTTGACCCCACTTGACCATAAATGGTTTTTTAATTATTTGAATGCATTAATGACATCATAATTGAACAATCTTAGGCTTGTTGGATTCCTCTTACTGAGATACTTTACTTGACGATAAATAGGTCAAATTTTCACTATTCAATTGAAGATCCAAAACCTCTAAATGTGCTTTAAATGTTTGATATGAGCTTAATGGAACCTAAATTGAACCAATTTTAATTGTTGGGTTCATCATATCACGATAATCAGTTTGAATATAAAGTTGTTGAAATCATGGCTTGGATAACCTTGAATTCTAAAGTGGAAGATTCCTTATAAAACTGCATCGAGCTTCATGCTTGATAAAATTTTATTGAGGACACATCAAGTACTATAACAACTATAGCTGTTTGAATGTTAAGCAAATGTAAATGCAATTTTTCGTTTAACAGAAATAACATTGGGTTGAGCTTTTTATATATATATAATTTTAACATCTCAATATGCTAAGCCTTAAACTTAAGATCTTGTGGTTGTAAACAAAAACAACATTGCATCAAGCTTTTTTTGGTTTGTGTGATGTTGAGTTATATGTATGTTTATGTTTGTACTCTCATTTTTTCTTTAATTAAAGTTGGGTGTGAGCTCATTTTCCAAAAATGAAAGAAGGGAGTTTTCACATACCTACAATCTAAAACATATATATTTACATATCAAACACCTAAACTAAAAAATTTACAGGCTAACCACCCAAAATTTAGATGGCACAAAAATTTACCACACTCCCTTGTCTGCCTTAACCCCGTTAGAAAGTGAAGGCCAGTACTTGTTATTCTTCGCCGAAAGTGTGGCAGGAGAAACCTGCGGCCTACTAGACGAAATGAAGACATGCCTTGCAAGATATGTGCTTTCCGAACACCAACACATCAAAACCTTTCTTCTTCACCACCAGCGCAATGCCGAAGATGTTAATACAAAAAGCTTGTTTTGCTTCACGTACAACTTCGGCAACTTAGGCCCCGTCTTATCCAGAGTGCCGGGAGCCAAGGCAAGGTCTCTCTGTCTCGTGGAACTGGATGATGGATGGGGACACAACAAAGAGAAGCCAGGGCAAACTTCGTCTCTGGCAGGGAGGATAACATGAGAGAAAGGTCTAAATTTTAGGTGGTGGTTAACGTGTAAATGTTAGATTTTAGGCGTTTGATATGTAAATATATATGTTTTAGATGGTAGAACGTAAAAATTAAGAGAGAGAGAGAGAGAGACGCACATACATCCTGGTGTTTTCCTTATTTTGGACAGAGAAGGAGATGGTCAAGCAAACTTTCGCTGGAAAAGAATTGACAAAATTCCTCATATAGTTAATTTATGGATCACCGTAATCACATGTAAGGATTCACACCGAACTCTCGCGAATCGGTTTCTTATGAGGGGGAGGGAGAAGCGTGCATTCTTTAGCTTCGTTGGCGAGCGGAGATCCGAGCGTTCGCCGATCCANGTTTCGCTGGAAAAGAATTGACAAAATTCCTCATATAGTTAATTTATAGATCACCGTAATCACACCGAACTCTCGCGAATCGGTTTCCTATGAGGGGGAGGGAGAAGCGTGCATTCTTTAGCTTCGTTGGCGAGCGGAGATCCGAGCGTTCGCCGGTCCAACTTTTGCAAACCACTCAAGAAAACCCTATAAAGAGACAGAGAGCAGAGAGAGAAGGAGAGAAATCCCGGCTGAGATAATCCCGGGTTCGTTACCTTCTCTCGGCTCTTCGTCCCCGTCTCCTCCTCTTCTTCTTTCCTTGCCGCGCAGAAGCATCAGGTAATTGCCAGAATCTCATCCCTGTGGGTTATTTTTCGTTGGGGATTATTTCATGATCTCAGGGCACTGAGTCGAGATTATGAAATTTGTGTTTTGCGGCTCTTGATCGGTGTTTGTCGATCCCAAGATTCTTGGTTCTGTAGTATAGGTTCTTTGTAACCCATCTAGTTCACTGTGAAAAACCTCATTAGGCTTGTCATTTTCTGAAAACACATTGTCAGCTTGCATTTCGTTTGAACTTTGAATGGTTGAGTTTCCTCTTAATTTTCAGATCTTCATCTATNAACTGAGTCGAGATTATGAAATTTGTGTTTTGCGGCCCTTGATCGGTGTTTGTCGATACCAAGATTCTTGGTTTTGTAGTATAGCTTCTTTGTAACCCATCTAGTTCACTGTGAAAAACCTCATTAGCCTTGTCATTTTCTGAAAATACATTGTCAGCTTGCATTTCGTTTGAACTTTGAATGGTTGAGTTTCCTCTTAATTTTCAGATCTTCATCTATGTTAATAATTCATAAATGAATTTTGCAATTTATTTGCATTTTCTTATTTGGTGTGTTTTTTGCTAGAACATGACATTTTCATATCCTGTTTATATTATAGGCTAGAGGATATTTTGATTCTGGAAACTGATCTAGCGAGTTGATTGTCATTGTATAATACATCTTTAAATTACATTCTTAGTTTATATCTGTGTTAGAATTTTCTGGGACAAGACGTTGTATCATCTGCTTCCATTCTCAGTAATTTGCCCTGGTGATTTTGTATTCCTGAAACCTGAATTGGATGACCTATTATTCTAAGCTGCATTTAGATTTTGATTTATTGCTAATCTTGTTGATAATTTTAATTTATTTTAGATTCATGATCATACTATGTTCTTCAACCTAGCAGACGGATTTAGTTTCACAACTTGTTTGAAGCTTGGATTCCCAAATATTGGGATATCCATATCTACCGCAATTAGTGAATCATAGTTTCTTTATCAAGCTGCAAGTGATTAAGGAAAATTTTGAAGAATCTTGGAGTGAATTCTTTTGATCTTCTCATAATACATTATGATGTGTGATTTTGTTTTCAGCAAGTTTGTGGATATAAACTGCAGCTTTTGATTGAAATCTATATCAGTTCATCATCTGGTAAACTGTAATCTAATTTGTTTGACAAATGTATGCAAATGTATATATTCAATAGCACTTTTATGTGTTTTTTTTTCCATTTGCTAATATTTATGGACCGATATAGAAGATGGCTGAACCCGAGGAAATTCAACCCCTGGTTTGTGATAATGGAACTGGGATGGTTAAGGTATGTATCCTTCTTCTTATTCATTTATGCTAGTTTTGTGTTTTTTTTTGGAAGTGCGCCATAAAGTACCTTGTATTGGTAAAACTATTAACTATATCAAATCATTGAATCCACGAACTATTGAAATTACTGATGTAGGCCGGATTTGCTGGAGATNATTGATGTGGTATATATATAAATCAACCAGGAGGACGATCGAAGAAGTGAAAAAATAGAACGAGAAAAATTCACACCATAAAACAGTAACACCACAACGGAACATAGATTTACGTGGTTCGGCAAATTGACTACGTCTACGGAGTTGCAGAGGATTTTATTACTTGAGGAATTTACACCAGTTGATCACCTCGACTTACAAGAGGAATCTCTCACTTCATTGTTTTCTCACTTCTTCTCTCTCTGTTCTTCTCTCTCTACACCGAGATACACTGAAGAAACTTTACACCGAGATACACCGAAGAAGACAAACTTCCAAGAGAAATAAACTCAATTTCTCTTTAGCCACAAGCCACCAAGAAGAAACCTAGGGAGAACAATCTTTTTTTTCTTCTTTCTTCTTCTTTCTGACGCAAGGAACTGCTCCTCCTTTCACTTCTCTTCCTCTGCCCTGAGGAAACCGTCATATATCCCGAGGAAACCGAAGAAGAACTCAAAGCGTGACTACAAAACCAAAGGAGAGTCATCCAAAGCATTTATCACGAACAGAATGGATCGAATATATGCTTCACTTCACAAAAGAGGAAGGCGGGAGTGGTTATTTGTGAAGATGTGTAACTCTACAAATCAAAGTAACCGCCCAAACATAGTGGACCTAGTTCAACTACTTCTAACAATTCTCCCACTTGGTGACCGGTACACAGACTGCAACTTCTCCTTCCTCAAACTGATATCCTCTATGCGGTGTCACCTTTTTCTTCAACATGTATCATTCACCTTTGCAACTCAAAGCCTCTGTCTTTACTTCAGAAAACCAACTGAAGCTGTGCACAACTTCAATTTCTCAAGAGTAAAACCCTCAGTTAACATATCAGCAGACTCCACATAGCTTTGCACCTCTAAGCTATTTCCTGGGTCACTCTTGTCTCTTCTTACTACTACTGCATGGGCAACAACTTGTCTCTACTGAAAGCCTTTTTCAACAAGTCTAGCCTTGTCATCTTACTAACATCACGCTTAGTCTTCACCTGGTACACCCACTTGTTGTGTATTGCCTTCTTTCCTGGTGGAAGTTCTGCTAGTTCTCACTTGCTCGAACTTTCATCTTGCAAGATTTCTTCATAGCTTTGTAATTCTTCAACATCTGTCTGTGGAACAATAGGAATAGGTGCACCGGACCCGCTTTCCTCTTCACTTCCATCACTGCCCTGCATTGTGACCTCTGGTAGATTTCCTACCACATTCAAAGCCCCAGAATCCAACATCAAGTCTTCAACAGAACTATGAACTGCTAACAATAGTGCATCATGTGATTCTTCAGATACCACATTTGCGCTATCATTCTCCATCTTCTTAGGATTCCTGCAGTTGCTCTTTATGTGGCCACCATTGCCACAATTCCAACAGGTTGTCTGCTTACTAAACTTTAATTTTGATCTCCCTATACTTGAGTTCCTGCCATGTCATCTTTCTCTGAAATTAACATTCAGTGACAAACTCGAACCTGAGACTTCGCCAGAATTTTTCTTGCGAACTTTCTCAGCCAAAATCAAATTACGAATATCATTGTATTTCAATTTATATTTACCTGCAGAACTGCTAACTGCTATCCTCATGGCTTCCCAACTATCTGACAATGAAGCCAACAAGATCAATGCATGTATCTCATCATCAAAATCAATTTTCACAGATGATAATTGATTTGTGATAATATTGAAACATTCAGATGTTGAGCAACATAAACACCTTCCAACATCTTAAAATTTAATAAATTGTTCATCAAGTGCACATTGTTATTCGCTGATGGTTTTTCATACATATTTGATAAGTCTGTGATGAGATCTGCAGTCATCCTTTTCTTGACGACGATGTGTGCAACAAACCTCGATAGGGTCAATCGAATAACCCCTAGAACTTGTCGATCCAACAAATTTCATTCAGCCTCATCCATTCTTTCAGGTCTTTTCCCCAATAACAGAAGATGATATTTTCTTCCCATAAAGATAATCATTTATTTGCATTCTCCAATAACCAAAATTTGTGCCATCAAACTTCTCGATCCCTGAAACTTTCACTTCATCTGTAGCCATCATTCTTCGTCAGATCCGAGACCACGCTCTAATACCACTTGTTGTTGCGTGATCTAAATATACATCAGTTGATGTGGTATATATATAAATCAAACAGGAGAATGATCGACGAATCAAAAAAATAGAACGAGAAAAATTCACACCATAAAACAGTAGCGTCACAACAGAACACAGATTTACGTGGTTCGGAAAATTGCCTACGTCCACGGAGTTGCAGAGGATTTTACTACTTGAGGAATTTACACCAGTCAATCACCTCGACTTACAAGAGGAATCTCTCACTTCGTTGCTCTTTTTTTTCTTCTCTCTCTGTTTTTCTCTCTCTACATTGAGATACACCTAAGAAACTCTACACCGAGATACACCGAAGAAGACAAACTTACAAGAGAAATAAACTCAATTTCTTTTCAGCCACGAGCCACCAAGAAGAAGCCTAGGAAAAACAATCATCTTCTTCTTCTTTCTTCTTTCTTCTTTCTTCTACCGCAAGAAACTGCTCCTCCTTGCACTTCTCTTTTTCTCCCCCGTGGAAACCTTCCTTTATCCCGAGGAAACCGAAGAAGAACTCAAAGCGTGACTACAAAACCCAATAAAAGTCATCCGAAGCTTTTATCACGAACAGGAGGGAGCAAAGAGATGTTTCATTTCACAAAAGAGAAAGGCGGGAGTTGTTATTAGTGAAGAGATGTGACTCTCTAAAGCAAAGTAACCGCTTAAGCATAATGGACCGGGCTCCACCGTTTCTAACACATCGTAGAACAATTTTAATTATACAAGTACATTTAAACATATTGGTATCTATGTTCTCTTTAAGATTGATGAGATCAGTTGCAGGGAAATAGAGCTAGGTTTTTAATTTGTCGATCTTCTTTGAATAGTGCGAAACCATCCACAGAGATTATGGTCATGGTGATAAAAAATTTATAAAAGTCAATGAAGTTAGCTTTTTTGGGTGCGGCACTTTAATAAAGTGTATATTTTAGTTTTAAACTTTATTCTAAATTGCACTGATTGCAACTGATGGTTGAAATGAAAATTGCTCATATGCTATCTGTGACTGCAGATGTGGATTTCTAAGGCAGAGTATGATGAGTCTGGCCCATCAATTGTGCACAGGAAATGCTTCTAATCTTCCAGTATTAAATGGGAGTTGATGGAAGATTTGCTGCGGCTTGGCTCCTCCTTTTGTCTAGTTTTATTGCTTAATTGCACAAAAATGTTGTTTTTTCAACTGAACGATTCGTGAATGTTTAAATATCTTTTCTGATGATGCACGGGGAGATTATAGACCGAGAAGCAGGTTTTAATACTGCCCTGGTTTTGGATTTCATAGAGGTTTACTACCTGTCCTTTTTGTGTTTCCATGATAATTTTGTTTAATTCTTTGTATTCCTTTTTATGGCTGTTTGTGGCTGAAAATTTTATTTGTTTAAACTAGTACTAAAACNTATCATACTATGTTCTTCAAGCTAGCAGACGCATTTAGTTTCACAACTTGTTTGAAGCTTGGATTCCCTAATATTGGGATGTCCATATCTACCGCAATTAGTGAATCATAGTTTCTTTATCAAGCTGCAAGTGATTAAGGAAAATTTTGAAGAATCTTGGAGTGAATTCTTTTGATCTTCTCATAATACATTATGATGTGTGATTTTGTTTTCAGCAAGTTTGTGGATATAAACTGCAGCTTTTGATTGAAATCTATATCAGTTCATCATCTGGTAAACTGTAATCTAATTTGTTTGACAAATGTATGCAAATGTATATATTCAGTAGCACTTTTATGTGTTTTTTTTTTTTTCCATTTGCTAATATTTGTGGATCCGATATAGAAGATGGCTGAACCCGAGGAAATTCAACCCCTGGTTTGTGATAATGGAACTGGAATGGTTAAGGTATGTATCCTTCTTCTTATTCATTTATGCTAGTTTTGTGTTTTTTTTGGAAGTGCGCCATAAAGTACCTTGTATTGGTAAAGCTATTAACTATATCAAATCATTGAATCCACGAACTATTGAAATTACTGATGTAGGCCGGATTTGCTGGAGATGATGCCCCAAGAGCTGTTTTCCCAAGCATCGTAGGCCGCCCTCGCCACACTGGTGTGATGGTCGGAATGGGCCAGAAAGATGCATATGTTGGTGACGAAGCTCAATCCAAACGTGGTATTTTAACTCTAAAGTACCCCATTGAGCATGGAATTGTGAGCAACTGGGATGACATGGAGAAGATCTGGCACCATACGTTCTACAATGAACTTCGTATCGCACCCGAAGAACATCCAATCCTTCTCACGGAGGCTCCGTTGAACCCCAAGGCCAATCGTGAGAAGATGACTCAAATCATGTTTGAGACTTTCAATACTCCGGCAATGTATGTTGCCATCCAAGCTGTTCTCTCCCTGTATGCCAGCGGTCGAACAACCGGTAAGCAAATATATGATTATTGACATTGAGACCACGAAACCAAAAGGAATTATTTAGCAATGAAAAGTGTCTTTTTAAATTCCTTTGTTTCTAGGTATTGTGCTGGACTCGGGTGATGGGGTGAGCCACACTGTTCCTATCTATGAGGGATATGCCCTTCCACATGCAATTCTTCGTTTAGACTTGGCAGGTCGTGACCTCACCGATGCTCTCATGAAGATTCTCACCGAGCGTGGATATTCGTTCACAACCACAGCAGAGCGTGAAATCGTGAGAGATATCAAGGAGAAACTAGCTTACATTGCTCTTGACTACGAGCAGGAATTGGAGACTTCTAAGACCAGCTCCTCTGTGGATAGGAACTATGAGCTCCCTGATGGGCAGGTTATCACCATTGGTGCTGAACGATTCCGCTGCCCCGAGGTCCTCTTCCAACCGTCGATGATCGGGATGGAATCAGCTGGCATTCATGAGACCACATACAACTCGATCATGAAGTGCGACGTGGATATCAGAAAGGATTTGTATGGAAACATTGTACTTAGTGGTGGATCTACTATGTTTCCTGGCATTGCTGACAGGATGAGCAAGGAGATCACAGCACTGGCACCAACTAGCATGAAGATCAAGGTGGTGGCTCCACCAGAAAGAAAGTATAGTGTTTGGATTGGCGGTTCCATCTTGGCATCTCTTAGCACTTTCCAACAGGTATGTTATATGTTCTCATTTTTTTCACTGCTCGTCATTGTCACAATGTTCTTATTGCTGATTATCCTTAAGATGTGGCTTCTTTACTGGTGTAACAAACAAATTAACTGGAGGTTGCTTGCAGTCCATCGTGTTATTGCATGATCTAGATATACACCAGTTGATGTGGTATATATATAAATCAATCAGGAGAACGATCGATGAAGCGAAAAAATAGAACGAGAAAAATTCACACCATAAAACAGTAACACTACAACGAAACACACAGATTTACGTGGTTCGGCAAATTGACTACGTCTACGGAGTTGCAGAAGATTTTACCACTTGAGGAATTTACACCAGTTGATCACCTTGACTCACAAGAGATTTGTAAGTTATTTCCTCGACAAACATATCAGCAGACTCCATATAGCTTTGCACCTCCAAGTTATTTCCTGGGCCACTCTTGTCTCTTCTTACAACTCCCACTGCATGAGCAATATCCTGTCTCTACTGAAAGTCTTTCTCAACAAGTCTAGCCTTGTATCTCTTGCTGACATTACGCTCAGTTTTCACCTGGTACACCCACTTGTTGTGTAATGCCTTCTTCTCCGATGAAACTTCTACTAGGTCATACTTGTTCGAACTTTCATCTTGCAAAATTTCTTCATAGTTCTGTGGTTCTTTATCTGTCTGTGGAACAATAGGAATGGGTGCGCCAGACCCACTTTCCTCTTCACTTCCATCACTGCCCTGCACTGTGATCTCTGGTAGATTTTCTATCACATTCAAAGCCCCCGAATCCAACATCAAGTATTCAACAGAACTATGAACTGCCAATAATGGTCCATCATGTGATTCTTCAGATACCACATTTGCGCTATCATTCTCCATCTTCTTAGGATTCCTGCGATTTCTCTTTATGTGGCCAGCATTGCCACAATTCCAACAGGTTATCTACTCACTAAACTTTAATTTTGATCTCCTTATACTTGAGTTTCTGTCATGTTATCTTCCTCTGAAATTAACATTCAGTACCGAACTCGAACCTGAGACCTCGCTAGAATTTTTCTTGCGAACTTCCTCAGCCAAAATCAAATCACGAATATCATCGTATTTCAATTTAGATTTACTTGCAGAACTGCTAACTGCTATCCTCATGACTTCTCAACTATCTGACAATGAAGCCAACAAGATTAATGCACATATCTCATCATCAAAATCAATTTCCACAGACAACAATTGATTTGTGATAGTATTGAAACATTCAGATGTTGAGCAACAGAAACACCTTTCGCCATCTTCAAATTTTATAACTTCTTCATCAAGTGCACCTTGTTATTTGCCGATGGCTTTTCATACATACATGATAAGTCTGCCATGAGATCTGCAGTCATCCTTACCTTGACAACGATGTGTGCAATAAACCTCGATAGGGTCAATCGAATAACCCTAGAATTTGTCGATCTAACAAATTTCATTCAGCCTCATCCATCCTTTCAGGTATTTTCCCCAATAACGGAAGATGAAGTTTCTTCCCATAAAGATAATCATATACTTGCATTCTCCAATAACCAAAATCTGTGACATCAAACTTCTCGATCTCTGAAACCTTCACTTCATCTGTAGTCATCATTCTTCGTCAGATCCAAAACCACGCTCTGATACTAGTTGTTGTTGCGTGATCTAAATATACACCCGTTGATGTGGTATGTATATAAATCAAACAGGAGAACGATCGACGAAGCGAAAAAATAGAACGAGAAAAATTCACACTATAAAACAGTAACACCACAACGGAACACACAGATTTACGTGGTTCAGCAAATTGCCTACGTCCACGGAGTTGCAGAAGATTTTACTACTTGCTGTAGTCATCATTCTTCGTCAGATCCAAAACCACGCTCTGATACTAGTTGTTGTTGCGTGATCTAAATATACACCCGTTGATGTGGTATGTATATAAATCAAACAGGAGAACGATCGACGAAGCGAAAAAATAGAACGAGAAAAATTCACACCATAAAACAGTAACACCACAACGGAACACACAAATTTACGTGGTTCAGCAAATTGCCTACGTCCACGGAGTTGCAGAAGATTTTACTACTTGAGGAATTTACACCAGTCGATTACCTCGACTTACAAGAGGAATCTCTTACTTCGTTGCTCTCTCTCTTCTTCTCTCGCTGTTCTTCTCTCTCTACACCGAGATACACCGAAGAAACTCTACACCGAGATACACCGAAGAAAACAAACTTACAAGAGAAATAAACTCAATTTCTCTTCAGCCACAAGCCACCAAGAAGAAGCCTAGGGAAAACAATCTTCTTCTTCTTCTTTCTTCTTCCTTCTGCCGCAAGGAACTGCTACTCCTTGCACTTCTCTTCCTCTGCCCCTTGGAAAACTTCCTCTATCCCGAGGAAACCGAAGAAGAACTCAAAGCGTGACTACAAAACCCAAGGAGAGCCATCCGAAGCTTTTTTCACGAACAGGAGGGAACGAAGAGATGCTTTACTTCACAAAAGAGAAATGAGGAAGTGGTTATTAGTGAAGAGGTGTGACACTTCAAAGCAAAGTAACCGCCCAAGCATACTGGACCAGGCTCCACCGTTTCTAACACATCGTAGAACAATTTTAATTATATAAGTACATTTAAACATATTGGTATCTTTGTTCTCTTTAAGATTGATGAGATCAGTTGCAGGGAAATAGAGCTAGGTTTTTAATTTGTCGATCTTCTTTGAATAGTGCGAAACCATCCACCGAGATTATGGTCATGGTGATAAAAAATTTATAAAAAGTCAATTAAGTTAGCTTTTTTGGGTGCGGCGCTATAATAAAGCGTATATTTTTATTTTAAACTTTATTCTAAATTGCACTGATTGCAACTGATGGTTGAAATGAAAATTGCTCATATGCTATCTGTGACTGCAGATGTGGATTTCTAAGGCAGAGTATGATGAGTCTGGCCCATCAATTGTGCACAGGAAATGCTTCTAATCTTCCAGTATTAAATGGGAGTTGATGGAAGATTTGCTGCGGCTTGGCTCCTCCTTTTGTCTAGTTTTATTGCTTAATTGCACAAAAATGTTGTTTTTTCAACTGAACGATTCGTGAATGTTTAAATATCTTTTCTGATGATGCACGGGGAGATTATAGTCCGAGAAGCAGGTTTTAATACTGCCCTGGTTTTGGATTTCATAGAGGTTTACTACCTGTCCTTTTTGTGTTTCCATAATAATTTTCTTTAATTCTTTGTATTCCTTTTTATGGCTGTTTGTGGCTGAAAATTTTATTTGTTTAAACTAGTACTAAAACTTTAATAGTGCTTTTTGCTGGTACAAATTGTAGTTTCCTTGCTATCTTTTGAGCTCTGTTATGATCTAGATACTGACAAATTGACCCTTTCTTGTTAATTTTGATTCATTCAGATAAAGGGTGGCTCAAATTACTTCAACTTTGCTGTTTGTGCCAAAATTTCTTTGTAGAATGGGGTCTTTAAATGTGACATTCGTCATATCCCCTTAAAAATTAACTCTTTCACTACGCCCTATTATGAATCTATATCATAATTAACAATGGAACCTGCCAAAGATTAGTGATAGTTTCAATCTAATGAGTGAAATTTAATTGATAGCACTTTTAAATTTTTAAAAGAACAATTAAGGATCCAAAAGACGATGAAAAGTTAGTGAACTTGTTGCCATTTTTAACTTACAGATAAGAAGCAGGGTGGGCCAGCCAGTTACATGGTATCTGCTGGAAGATTGTTTTGGGCATGAGAGACCCTATAAGATTAAGCATTCGGTGTCTGATGGGTTTAACAATTGCAGTAATAGTGCCTGTGAATGGCTATGGCAGGGGGTAGTGGAGGATGGTGGGGGCTGTGCTCTTTTTGAGTAGAGCTGGTGGCTAGTGAGGCTGTAAGGGAATGCTGAAGGGATTTTGGGCAGGATGTGTTGGTGCTTGAGGAAGGAATGTGTGCGAGTAAAGGAGGTTATATACAGCTTAAGAAAATGGGAAAGAGTTTATTGGTGGAATAAGGAAGAAGCCATTGGGTAGCGTTGGCAGCCACATATATGGAGGTGGGAGTATTGGGAAGGCCCATGATATTAGGGCTTCCATCAATTAAATCAAAATCATATCGTGAAATAGGATTACAATAATTTTAAAAAAATTAGGACAATAAAATAATTCCATAAAGAAGACACAAAAAGTTAACATGAAAAAAAGACTGAGAACGGAAAAAAAAAAAAAATCACGTGGTCACACCACCAAGAAAATTTTCACTATGACAAGTCATAAATGTACAAAATACCCACTCATATCTCATGTCTTTTTTCTCGATCTCACAAGAGAAAACCACGATGAAATCCTCCTCTGAGACGCTTCTCTCTTTCAAGAGAACCCTTATCGAAAGAATCACGTGCAATAAAGCCCACCGCTCCGTCGCTAGAATGGAGGATTTAAATTGAAATGGGAGAGTAATTGTATTTGGCATGACACTTTGATGTCGGAATTTCATGCCCTCTATAACCGGGATCATGAGCGTCTGATAGACTGCGCCGGGGCCCTACAACCCCCGATGTGGGTGCGGCATTGGCGACGCTCCCTTTGTCTGCAAGCATATGTACACCGTCCAGGCACGCATGTGCACTTCTTGGTCTCCTTCCTTGTGACTGTGAGTGTATTTCCTGGCTCCACACCTCAATAGTAATTTGTATGGCATGAGTTCGCAAATATCTATGTAGGGCAAGTGATTTATGAGATACGTGCTGAGAGGGCGTCAACCCAAATATGATATAGGTAAGTTAGCCGTGAGTAAAACATTTCGTATAATTTCCATAAAGTGTTGGCGTTTGTGTTCAATATCCTCATTTTATTTTGGTACATATGAACGGGCATGCTGATTTGTAGTACCCCATTTGGATGAGGCAGCTTACATGCGAGCTTTTATGTACTCACCGCCGCAGCCCGTGGAAAGAATCTTGAGCTGTTCATTTTGAATGTAAGAATTCAGAAATTTTTTGAGGTTTGTTGTGTAATAAGAATCAAGTGGCCAGCAGAATCAATGTGGTCATTTATGAACAGAATGAGATGCTTGCAGCCATGGATGATGAAATGGTGGATGACAGGCCCCATACGTTTCACTGGATGTAAAAGCTTGTATTAATAATTGCGGTCACTATCAACCGTGCTTTTNCTCACTGGTCAAATTATGTTAAAATATAATCTTAAATCACATACTGTAAAAATGCTTATAATTTAAATTGTGGGAAGTGCTACCAACGATTACGTGAATAAGATAAATCAGATGGTAAAGAGAGAAAGAAATAATCATGCATTGTCTTTTCATTTCATATCACAAGGACACGCAAAGACACCAAAATAATTAAACTGATTGAGACCTTATTCATTTGATGCCTAAGCCATAATCATGAACAAAGCCAATAAGTCTCTCTGATAAATGCAGTTAACAAGAGGCGACAAGGCAAGCACATGCATGCTTCTAAGACCCATTTCCATGCATAGGCTTGTGACATCAAATTGTCAGTATTGGATATGTAAATACAAAAGAATTATGTGGTATAGTTGTAAATTAAGAAAAAAATACATTTTTTTTTGGCATCCAATTGTTGTCACGTGCCGACGTCTCATGCATGGCTCATGTGAGCTCAGGGAATCATGCATCCCAACCTCAACTCCAAAGTCCCACCCTTTAAATTCATCTCTTCTTCCTTTCTTTAACACCACATAATCCTTCTCTCTCTTTCTTTCTACTTACATTTTGACTCCTCTAGGCCCAAAATCATTACTCAATTATTGAGAATATGAACAATGCATGAAGAACGTGTGGCAAAAGTTCATTGGCTTCTTTATATGCCAACCATGCTCACCTAACACCTTTTCTTGCTTACAAGTTTTTATAACCTTCATGATCTCACACCTTTTCTCTTTCTCCCACGTGGGACTGCCGGTGAGTATTAAAGCATCTGCCATTCATCTTTTGAATGAAGCTTAGGAGAGTCTTATCGCTAGGACATTATTGAATGCACATTTTAATCATTAATTTGAGTATTTTCATTAGGAGATTATTCGAAGCACATTTTAATTATTAAAATTTTAGATAGTTTTTTAATTAGTCCCAATTAAATATATTAAATTTATAAAATTATTATATATTTATTGCTACTAACAAATTCGTAACAGTAAAGTGATATATTAATTA